>CM008334.1:36635710-36671976 GCA_002525835.2 Ipomoea batatas | reverse complement strand
CTAAGGTGGGTATGTGTCTTCCAACTTGAGGTGGGTATGTGTTTCTCCCATACTGGCTACTGGGAATGTCTTCCACGTGGGGATACGTCTTCCAACCAGAGGTGGGTATGTGTCTTCCATCTTGAGGTGGGGATTGCGTATTGCCTAAACATATTCCTAGGCCTCATTTTTCTAACTACCCCATGAATTCTTAGACTCTACTTTAGACCAATTTACCTACTTAGACTATTCTCTTATTACCCCTATACTCTATCCTAGACTTCTTACCCATAACTCCTGATTGTACCCTATATCCTTCAATGCCTAACCTTGTCAGGTTTTTACTTTCGGTCATCATTTACTGTAATCCGATTATTACCTTGTATGCGTTCATATGCAAATTGTTTGAACTATGTTCCTGTCGGTCTTTAGTCGCTAATAGGGCGATGGGAAGGCCGAATGATCCATGAAAGGTGTGAGGGCAGCTCACTGGTAACTCGAACTAATAACTTTATTATCATACTATAATGGTCAAAAGTACATGATAACTGACTATACTAGTTTACTTATCTAACTACGAGTAAGATCTCTTGTGCCACACTCAATTGGTCTTTATCTAGTAGATTACGAACTTGTGTTTCCAGTTCTGCTCTTCTTGTTCTTCACATTTATTGCCTCGCCCCTCACACTCAGTGTTTCGCCTACTGGGACCTTCTCGTGGGGGCTCCGTTCCTCAATTAGTAGGGGTGGGATTCCTACTTGGGTGCTCGGGTTGCCACAACCATTGATTGGGACGAACGGTTGGTCGCCCTCTTTGAATGATGTCTTCGATTTTTTTCGGAGAGTGATGGATCCTCCAGTGGTGTGTCCCAAACGCCTGTGATAACAACAGTACTTAATTAGGCCCCTTATCGGATGGTTAGACACGACGTAATTGGTCATCTGGTTGCAATGGAGCTGGCGGTGGCCGATCCCCTGCAGACGTGTAGTGGGGATGTTGTATTTCATACACTTGATGAGTCCTGGTTATGGGGCCTACTTCATGACATGGGCTGGTTGGTCTTCTGAGGGTACTTGGTCTACTTTCTTTCTTTGACAGTCGGTCCGTTGGACGCATTCCGATCTCGTCACGGGGTCGCTTTGCTTCCCGTTCTTGCTTTTGTCGTAAGGCTTCTTCCATCTCTGCATATTTATTAGCTCGCTAGATAGCTTGGGCGTATGTTTCAAGTGTATCCCTTCATAGGCAAGCATATAGCTCCCCTAATCTTAGGGCCTCCGTGAAGAGTATTAAAGCTATTCGGTCATCCAGATCCTCTACCTCTTGTACCTTCTTTCGCCATTGTTGGTCCTGATAGGGTGAAAAAAGTCTAGAAAGGGGGGGGGGGTGGATAGACTTTTTAAAGAATTTAAAATATTATAACACTTTGGTAATTTCAACTCTAGGTAACAAGCATAAAGCAAATAACCAAATTAGAGTTCGCAGTGGAAAATAGATATGGTAAAGTTCTATTGACAAAATAATTGGGCAAGGTACTAATCCGACCTGGTACAGGTCTGCCTCATCAAAGAACAATACTAAGGAGCTTAGGCGGACACATGGAAGTCAAACGACCACCCGTTACATCGACACGACACATTGATGGGGGGAATTACTCAGCAGCTCCCCATCATTACCCCTCCTACCATTATTACCCGAGTCCCTTACACTCACTAAAAGAAGAGTCGTTGCACCCATAGTATAAGTAGTAGGCCTTGTTGAAGAGAAAGGAGAGGCTATGTTTTTCTTACACGCAAAACTATTGTACTGAAACTATTATTACTTACTTATCAATATTCCTCTGGTAACCATTTTTACTATCATTGGTGCTTTCATTGAGAGGCGAGATCAAATCTCAGGAAAAATTTCACAAATTAGTTTATCACTAGAAAAGACACGATCAGATCTCGCAGCTCCCATGGTTCCCGTTACTTGAACTGCAACGACAACCACAGTCGTGAGGGGATCTCCGTAGCAAGCTCAAAAACAATCATGGTGGAGGGCAGCAAGAACACAAGACACATGTGCCACTTGTAGATTTCCAGGCGACTGCCTAGGTCATTCAGCAGGCGGCGACAGCGGTGGTGGCTCAGCTAGTAGCAGGGATGCAACGCCAAGCTCTCCCACTGCCCCCTCAAGAAGTAGAGGTGGAGTCCCCGCAGAGAGAAAACTCAAGGCCAAGACCGCCTGGGCCATAATGGATGAGGTCGCGCCTTGACCACGGTATGTTCTTAATCAAATCAACTCAAGAAGTAGAGGTGGAGTCCCCACGGAGAGAGGAAACACAAGGCCGAAGCTGCCTCAACCACAATTCAAGGCCGAGGCCGCGCCTCAGGCACGGTCTGTTCTTAATCAAATAAAAAACCGACAACAAGAAAAAAGAAAAAAGAGATCGCACACTCTATTCCCTAAGGGCCAGCACGGGATCCGATCTCACTAGCTACTCGACGGAAGGGCGTCTTTTGAACCGAGCTCATGACTTAGTTACAAAAACGCTATCCCCTAAGATATGGTACGGGGCCTGACCTCGCTCACTACCCTACGGAAGAGCCAACCTTTTACCGAGCCTACGGCTGGTCAAAGTAAGCTATGACCACGCTCACTACCATATGGAAGAGCTGACCTTTGACCGAGCCTATGACCGGTCGAAGTAAGTTATGTGCGCAAAAAAAAACACGTAAAAAAAAGTCATCGCAGCTGAGGCTGCCTTGGCTACGCAAGGCCTTAGCTACTTACGACCGAGGCCGTGGCTCGGCTACATATGGCCGAGGCTGCCTCGACCACGCATGGCTGTGGTCGTGCCTCGGCTACTTACGACCAAGGCCACTTCGACCACGTATTGCCTCGGTCGCGCATCGGCCGTGTTTGATCGGTGCCTCAGATATTAGCCGGGGCCGTCCTTGCTATCTTGGCTGCCTCGGCCAGGGTTCCAGCAAAAAAAACTTATTCATCTCGCTTCTCTACGCTTGTAACATATGATATTCGATAGGTGACAAATCTGCACTATTATTACTCCCTAGTTGACTCGGCTAAGCTCTCAAACTTGGGAGTTAGGGGGCTGGTGACAGGATAATTGGGCAAGGTACTAATCCGACCCTAGTTGACTCGGGTGCACCTCATCAAAGAACAATACTAAGGAGTTGAGGCGGATACATGGAAGTCAAACGACCTCCTGTTACACCGACACGACACATTGAAGAGGGGAATTACTCAGTGGCTCCCCATCATTACTCCTCCCACCATTATTACCCGAATCCGTTACACTCACCATAAGAAGAGCCGTTGCACCCATAGTATAAGTAGTATGCCATGTTGAAGAGAAAGGGGAGGCTATGTTTTTCTTACACGGAAAACTATTGTACTAAAACTATTATTACTTACTTATCAATATTACTCCGGTAACCATTTTTACCGTCAGCTATAATCAAATCATGTAAAAATGAAGAGATTTTCTACATGCTATACGTTAGTCTCTTGAAATAGCTCAAATATTATGCATGCAAAATATGGTACACATGCAGAAGTGGGATCTATCAAACCTAGATGAATTATTCTAAGTAGTGAATGAAGGGTTCGAAATATTCAATACAAAGCAAATAGGATGAGGATGAGTCAACTATGAATTATGCTTTGCATCTACATGTGATGGCACATAATTTGGTCAAATAATTTCATAAAATTGGTATACAATGTGTGATCATTACTGCTTACCTCTTCCTTGAATTCCTTGAGGGCCTTGATTATCATTTCATTCGAATTTTCCCTTGCCAAATTCGAAATTGTTTGGTTTTGTTGCACATGACCTTCAATGTCAAATGGAATGGGTCTAGGAGTAGATGTGCCACCTTCATGTTCACCAGTTTGTCCAAAATCCACATGTTCCTCGTCTACTTCTTCCACATCATCATGATCATGAGCATTGGTGTCAACTTCAATATTTTCCCTTTGAGTGCTCTCGGCCTCAACCTCCTCAACACCAATATCAACTTGAAGTTGTTCACTAACATGTGTGTCAACCTCAACATGCTCAACATCTCTCAAGTTAGCCTCAACACCAACGTTTGGAACATCTTCTAGTGGTTGGTCAACCTCAACTTGTGATCCCTCACGTGTTTCAACCACAACATCTTTATTTGTTTCTCTCAAGTTAGCCTCATCCTCAATTTGCTCTTGATCTATCTCAACCTCAACACTTGTTTCATCACCTATGGCTTGTTGCATCCCATGAATATCACTCTCGGCCTCAACCTCAACTTCAACATCAAATTGATTTCCACCTTCATGCATTCCGTCTTCTTCATGAAATTCCGGCTCCCCTTCATAATTTTCACCACGAATTACTTGATCATTCATTAAAACTTCCATAAAATCACCACCAATGTCATCAACCGTGTTGACTGCCACTAATTCTCTTCCGATCACAACTTCCTCTTCATTTACCCTAACTTCAACTCCAGGTGCCCGTTTTATCTTATTAATTGATAGAATTTGTCTGATTGGCAACTCTCCTTCTACGACATCCTCCAGTCCGGGTTTCTTGGCATTAACTCGAAACAAGAACTTGTTGGCTATTGGCTTTAGTTGACTCATTTGGACACCTTTTTTTCTCAACAATTCACCAATTAACATACCATACCCAAGTTTATCATTAGACTTTACTGATAAACATAGTTTTATGCTTTAATTTAAGTAGGTTTTTATAGTATATTTATATTTATTATTTGTCATTTTATTTCATTTTAATAATTTTAGAATTCAAGAGTTGATTAGTTAGAATAAATATTTTATAATAATTATTGGGCATGATTAAGGTTTAGATTTTAGTTTTAGTTTTAGGCCCAAATAAGTGTTGCATTTTAGTTGTCATCCTAGTGTTGTTTAATAAGCCCAATTCTTCATTTGTTTAAGCCTAAAATATATAACCTAGACTTGCTAACTAAACAAAAGAAATTTAAAATGTTTAATTTGTTCTACCTGCGCATCTTACGTACGAAAAACAAGAAGAATCCGTAGCTTCTTCAACGGCAGCCGCAACTCACTGGAATTTTGGAGGAAATTTCGCCGGTCAACCAACAGCAGGAGAGGATTTCGTCAGTCAGTAGGAGAATGGACGGCAAGGAATAATTTCACCATTTGGGTCTAATTTTGAGAGGTTCAAATTAATTTTCAGATTAATTATTTTCCTCAATTTAAGAGTTTTTGTTGGGATTTAGGGTGTATAAATAGTAGTGAGTTCTTGTTGTTGAGGAATCAGACTAGCTGTGCATAATTTGATAGTTTCTCCAGTTTACAAGTTTTTATTTTTCTGTTAAAATTTTTTGGTTCATGGCCCTGCGAGGCTAATTCTCTAAACTTGGTCAAAATATTACATGAACCCTGGATCATTCTGTACTGTGAGATTGAATTTGTTCTTAATGTTGAATTCATATTCATTTGAGTAATTGATATTATCATGTGCTTCCAATTGTTTTATTTTATATAATTGTTCTAGTTAATTGCTAGGAGGCCTACTAGTTTAATTACTTAATCAGTTTATTGCTAGATTAGTTAACGATTCGTTCAATTGATTTTCTAATCTGTGTAGCAACTATGATTAATTTTATCACGGCTTAGTGTTAATTTAATCATAGGAAGAATATTAATCTAAATTAAACATAACCGCATGTGTTTATGTTATTTAGTTTCGTTGATTTTCTCATTTTAATGCTGCTATCAAATTAAATATAAGTGCTTTTTTTGTGTTATTTGATAGTTAGGGGTAGTTGATACCGCTTGTGTTTGATTACCTATGACTAAGAAAAATCGGGAATTAATCCCACAACGAATGCTCAATTGTTATGAACTAACCTTGAATCTATGATCAGTTACTAAAATCCGGTGGTGAATGTTTTCTTAGACCAAGTATTAAAAGTTCAATTGATTTCTTTCGTAAACTTTGGCTTGATTATCATATTTTCTATTCTTATTTATTTATTTACTTATTTTGAATGTTAATTTCATACCAAACCCCCGTCTTTAATTTGAACTCATAAATCAAACTAGTTACTCCTCGTGGGAACGATCCTTACTCTCACTACTACGTTTTTAAGGTTTAATTTGGGAGCCTATGACATCTCGTCAAATTTTGGCGCCGTTGCCGGGGAGCTTTTCTAGTTTATTTTTGTGTTTATTCATTTGCTTATTTATTAATTTATTCTTCTTTGTCATTTGTCAAAAAAAAAATATTAATAAATTTATGTGTGTTCATTACTTTACCTAATTGTTGCAATATCTTTCATGGTTTATGCCTATAACTCGATCTGCTAATCAAGAAATATTGCCATACGATCCAGAAATTGAAAGAACTCTACGCAGGTTAAGAAAACAATCTCGGAGGAAATTGGAGTTTAGTGCACTGGCTACTGATTCCCCATCTTCCTCACATTCTAATTCAGAAGAAAAACCCATGGCTCAAAACCGGACTTTAAAAGAGCTTGGAGCTCCAAATTTAGATCAACAGCCTTTATGCATTACGTTTCCTGCTTTAGATGCTAATGTACAATTTGAATTAAAATCTGGGTTAATTCATCTTTTGCCTTCTTTTCATGGACTTGCAGGTGAAGATCCTCATAAACACTTAAAAGGAATTTCATGTGGTGTGTTCAAGTATGAAACCCACTGGGGTTACTGGGGAACAAATAAAGTTGAGAGCCTTTCCTTTTTCTTTGAAGGATTCAGCAAAAGACTGGCTATATTATCTACCTTCCGGGAGCATCACCACATGGAATGACTTGAAGACGATGTTCCTTGAAAAATACTTTCCAGCTTCAAGGGCGGCCAACATCAGAAAGGAAATTTGTGGTATAAGGCAACACAATGGAGAGTCACTTTATGAATATTGGGAGCGTTTCAAGAAGCTTTGTGCAAGCTGTCCTCATCACCAAATCACAGAACAATTACTTATTCAGTACTTCTATGAAGGACTCTTTCCGACTGATAGAAGCATGATTGATGCTGCAAGTGGAGGTGCATTAGTTGATAAGACACCAGATGCTGCAAAGAATCTAATTGCAAACATGGCAGCAAATTCTCAACAGTTTGGCAATAGACTTGTCCAATCATCCAAGCAAATAAATGAGGTAAGTATTTCCAATCTTGAACAACAAGTGGCTGGTTTAACTACTCTTGTTCGTCAATTAGCTGTAGGAAATATGCAAACTGTGAAAGCTTGTGGAATTTGCTCAGTAGTTGGGCACCAAACTGATGCTTGCCCAACTCTTCAAGAATAACCTATTGAACATGTAAATGCGGCTGGAGGTTTTCCTGGACAACCTCAAGGTAAGTATGATCCATTTTCTAATTCATATAATCCTGGTTGGAGGGATCACCCGAACCTTAGCTATGGGAACTCACAAGGGAACCAGATTGTTCAAAATCGTTCAAATTTTCAACAGTATAGACAACCATTTCCTTCAAGACAACCACCGGCACAAAGCTCTAACTCAGGTATGAATCTTGAAAACATTGTTAAGTCTCTTGCCACTAATACTTTACAATTTCAGCAAGAAACACAACTATTCCAACAAGAAACAAAGTCCAATTTTCAAGAAACGAAAGCTAGCTCCAGAACTTAGAAAGACAAATGGGCCAACTAGCAACTACGGTAGGTCGGTTAGAGGCACAGAGTTATGGAAAATTACCTTCTCAAACGGTGGTCAATCCAAGAGAAAATGCAAGTGCAATTGTTTTGAGAAGTGATAAGGAAATTGAAAGTCCTGCAAATGCTACTCCATCAGTGGACAAAGAAAAAGAGGAAACTAGCAATAACGAAAATTCTCAATGTAAGTTCCCTAGTCCTTCTGATTATAAACCAACTCCCCCATTCCCTCAAGCTTTGTCAGAATCTAAAAAAGAAGCAAAAGATGTAGAGTTATATGAAACTTTCAAAAATTGTGAAGTAAATATTCCATTACTTGATGCAATAAAACAAGTTCCTAGATATGCTAAATTTTTAAAGGAGTTATGTACAACAAAAATGAAGTAAAAGTCAAAAAGAGGTGAGAAGGTGATAATGGGAAAGAATGTCTCAGCTGTGATTCAAAGCAAGCTTCCTGAAAAATGCAAGGATCCAGGTATGTTTACTATTCCTTGTATGATAGGTGATACTAGACTTGAGAAAGCCATGCTAGACTTAGGAACATCTATTAATGTTATGCCATATTCTGTGTATGCTTCTTTAAAACTTGGACCTTTGAATAAAACTAGTGTGGTTATCCAATTGGCTGATAGATCTAATGCATATCCTAGGGGTGTTATTGAAGATGTATTGTTGCAAGTTAATAATTTGATATTCCCTACTGATTTCTATGTGCTTGATATGGAAAATAATGATCATTCTGCACCTATTCTACTAGGAAGACCATTTTTAAAAACTGCAAAAACAAAAATTGATATTCACAGTGGTACACTTACTATGGAGTTTGATGGTAATATTGTTACATTCAATATTTATGATGCTATGAAATGCCCTAGTGATGATAACTCTGCTTATTCTATTGATATTCTTGATTCATTAGTTGAAGAAGTTTTTGAATTTGATGGTAATGATGAATTGAAAGTTGTTATTAGTGAACACCTTGAAAAAGAGAATAATGAGTTTGCTTTGAGTGCCAATTTACAAGAGACTATTGCATCATTGAATTATTGTCCTAAATTGAACCAACATAATAATGTTTCTTATATGGCTTTACCTGTTTCTAGCAAAAAGTTGTTACCCTCTGTTGTGCAGACACCTATCTCCGAGTTGAAACCTCTCCCCGAACACCTTAAATATGCTTTCCTGGGAGAAAATAAAACTGCCAGTCATAATTTCAACTAAACTTTCTGCAACAGAAGAGGAAAAGCTTGTCCATGTGTTAAAAGAACACAAAACTGCTATTGGGTGGACAATTGCAGATATCAAAGGAATAAACCTGTAACACCCCGAAATCTCCTACTATTCTTTTAATATAATAAGGGGTTATGTTTCATATTTAAATAATTACTAAATGATTCTAAATATAAATAATTCACAATGGGCTATAAATGAGCCATTCTTATAAGTTATTATTTTAATATTTAAAATAGCATAGCCCATAGTTATGAATTATATTTTAAATTATAGATTAAGAATTATTCTTGAGCCCATATAATTTATAAAGAATTATGCTAAGCCCAAAATTGTGATTATGTATATATATATATATTATAGACTATGGTTAATGATCCAATCCATTTCTAGTCTTAAACCAAAATTGACCCAACAATCTAATAGCCCAAAATAAAAGCCCATCCTAGCTATTTTTGGAAGTTTCCAATTAGGGTAATTCCAAAGTGTATTCAGCAGCCAAAAGGGAAGGAAACGTTGCGTTATCAATCTTCTCTGCCTCTCATTTTTCTCTCGTTCTTCTGTCTACTATAATGGAGAATGATCAGCAGCCAATCTTTTCTTCTGCCTCTATTCTCTTCGGTCTCGCTTCTCTCTCTCGTTCTCACAGCTCCCTTGTCCAACTTCAACCAACAAATAACAATGGCAAGCAGCGGGGGAGAGTTCCGGCAGTACGTATGGCCGTGATGTTGATGGGCGAGCTTGCGGGTGGCCGTGGCAGCGAAGTAGAGCGGCGCGGCAACGACCTTTGTTTACCATCCTTCCATTCTCTCCCTCATCGACGTCCATGGCAGAGTTGAGCGACGACTAGGCCTCGGGCAGCAAAGGCGACGGTGGCTCTTCGGTTTTCCTCCAACGGTGGATCGCGGCGGCTGAAGGTTTTCCATGCTTCTTCTCCGGCTAGTCGAACGTAGATGGTCGGCGTGACCTCAGTCTCCTCCCTTCCTTGGCGGCGATCGAAGAAGCAGAGCGACGGAGCCGGCCAATAGCCTTGCCTCTTCCGCCTCCCCCTTCCGTAGGCAGCAGCGGAGCATCTTGGCAGCCCCAACACCTCCGGCGTCTTCCTCCGTTCGGCCGAAGACCGCGACATCGGGAGCCTTGGTCTCTTTCTCCTTCGCGACGCAGCAGCAACCAAACGAAGCATCACCGGCGTCGATGAAGCGGCAACGACGTACTCCCCCTGTTCTTCCGGCAATGCAGGGCTGTGACGATGGAGTTCGATCCCGGCAGAAGGTCTTATCTTGTTGTTTAGCGCTTCCTAGCAGCAAAGGTGGAAGTGGCGGAGTGGCAGAGCACCTTGGGTTAAGCTAAGAGGCCCGGGTTCGAACCCTGACCTAGGCATCCCGGTTTTAAGGTAATAGTTGGGTTAATATAAGCTTACAGTTTTAATAGTATAGTTTAAGATTTGATTAGTATAATTAATATGGTTGTAGTATGTTAGTTTTAAGCATGGATTATAGGTTATAAGGGACCGATTAGGAATATCAATATTAATATTATTGTTATAGAAGTCATAGTAATGGTATTAGGTTATATTAATTCTTCAGGTTCACGGTTATGAACCAAGCTTTGAGTTGGTGTGCTTTGGATTATTCCGCTTTTGGATTTAATTACGCTTCAAAGGTAACCACTATGTCCATCAAAATCTATTTTTACTCTCGCTCTATATGATAATATTTGGTGATTGGAAATCCTGAATATCCTTGGTTATTAGCCTATTATTGATTTCGTTGGTTGGATTCATAGACTTGTGTCTTGATCCTTTGTTTATTGATGTATATGAGCTTTGTTGGTTTGGATTTCCATGTTATTTGGCCTCTGTTAAATGAATATTGGTGTGTTGTGATATGATCTTTGTATTCTTGAGTATCTCTTTGTATTCTGAGCTGAGTCTGATTCGGTGTGTGGGAAATTACTCTTGCGGGGCACTCTAGTGGGAAAATGTAACCGCTGGGGTCTTCTGTAAGAGTAATAGGGTAGTGGTTGGTGGAGGTGAGTGATCCGTTGTTTGTTTCCTCCTTTGTTCTGAAGTTTGTTGGAGTATTCTATTGAATATGTTACCTTGATTCTGAGTATTTATTCATACCTCTTAGTCCACTTGTTTGAGTCTATTATTTGATTGGTGGAATCCTTGATTATATTATTTGGAAGTTGGTTGGTGTTCATATCTGAGATGAACACTCTGAGTGATGGTTCTTGGGCTGAGTTGAGTATGAGTATGTGGTAGTGGATCTTTGAGTACCTCTTGGTGGTTGTTGGGTGTTTGGACTATGCTACTATTGGGTTGATTACCCCTGTGATTGGGTTCATTACCCCCGTGATTGGGTCGATTCACCCCTGTGATTGGACTTCGGTCCTTGTGATTGGACTTCGGTCCCTGTGATTGGGCTCATCACCCCTGTGTACCAGATTTCTGGATTCGGACTTCTGTCTGTGGTTGGGTTTTGGTATGATGGTTGGTGTGAGGATTTGGTGGTTGGTGTTGAGATTTCCTTCCGGTTATTTGGTTATGAGTCCTTGTTTATTCTGTTGATATCTCGTTGTTCTCAATTATGATTGATTGTTCCTTATGATTGTGTTCAGTTGGTATCTCGTTTGTGGATTCGTTATATATATATATTCCTTGTTGATTGTTGGCTTCGTTGGAAGAGTCTTGGTTGATGATTCGTTCAGTTTATCATTGTTGAGTATCCGATTTAAACCATTGAACAGTTTGTTGGTGTTTATATTCTATATGGGTGTGTAAACCTATTTACAAACTTATATGTATATCTATATTTCCTTGCGGGTGTGAATGGTGGTTACTTAGCAGTCTTTTGCTAATGGTTCTTTGTGTGTTTTCCAGGTTTGCCTTAAAGCCTATGCGTGAGCGCGATAGAGATACACCCGTATGAGGAGGCTTAGATAGTGGTTATGTTTTTAGATTTCTGCTTTGGCCTGTGTGCCATTTGAGACTTTATTATACTCTTGACCGGTGATTCGAATAGTATTGATTATGGATTGAGGATTTATCTTATTTTATTAATGTCAGCTTAGTTCGTTCTGATGTTTAGCCTGTGCATCTAGGCTGTGTTTATACCTAGATGTGGCATGACGCCCTTAAGTTTTAAATTCGCTTCCGCTATGTTCTGTTGTTGGTTGAGATAGGCAGCTGTTTTGTTGAGTTTTTAGCTATCTCAGCTCGTGTGAGGTTGGGGTGTCACAAAACCCATCCACTTGCATGCACCGAATTCTACTAGAGGAAGGAGCAGAACCATCCCGTCAACCACAAAGAAGGCTAAACCCACCCATGATGGAAGTAGTGAAGGAAGATGTCCTTAAAGTCCTTGGAGTTGGGATAATCTATCCAATTTCAGACAGCAAATGGGTTAGCCCAACTCAGGTGGTTCCTAAGAAAACAGGAATTACAGTTGTGAAAAACCAAAATGATGAACTGGTTCCCACTCGTATTCAAAATGGATGGCGAGTTTGTATAGATTATAGGAAGTTGAATGCTGTAACAAGAAAAGACCACTTCCCTTTACCTTTTATTGATCAAATGCTAAAAAGGTTAGCTGGCCGTTCATATTTTTGTTTTCTTGATGGTTATTCAGGTTATTTTCAAATTGCAATTGCTCCAGATGACCAGGAAAAGACAACTTTTACATGCCCCTTCGGCACTTTTGCATATCGACGCATGTCGTTTGGCCTCTGTAATGCCCCGTGCACCTTTCAAAGGTGTATGGTTAGCATATTTTCTGATTATGTTGGGCATATAATAGAGGTTTTTATGGATGATTTTACAGTTTATGGAGATTCTTTTGATAGTTGCTTGCAAAACCTTACACTTATTCTGAGAAGATGCATAGAAAGTAATCTTGTGTTAAATTCTGAAAAATGTCATTTTATGGTTGATCAAGGTAATGTTTTGGGGCATGTTATTTCATCTAGAGGGATTGAGGTTGATAAAGCTAAAGCCGATATTATTGAATCTCTACCTTACCCTACTAATGTGCGAGAAGTCCGCTCTTTTCTTGGACATGCAGGTTTCTACCGAAGATTTATCAAGGACTTCTCGAAGATAGCCCTACCTTTGTGCAAATTGTTGCAAAAAGAAACCTCTTTTGAGTTTGATGAAGAGTGTAAAGGAGGTTTTGACAAATTAAAAGAGTTGTTGACATCTGCCCCGGTCATTCAACCACCTGATTGGAACTATCCTTTCGAGATTATGTGTGATGCAAGTGATCACGCAGTAGGGGCTGTGTTGGGTCAAAAGCTCGGGAAATCATCCCATGTTATTTATTATGCTTGTAGAACTTTAAATGATGCTCAGAAAAACTATTCTACTACAGAAAAAGAACTTTTAGCCATTGTTATTGCTTTGGAAAAATTTAGGTCTTATTTGTTGGGTACTAAAGTTATAGTGTATTATGATCATGCAGCTCTTCGCTACTTGATGAAAAAGCAGGAAGCCAAACCAAGGTTGATAAGATGGATACTCCTCTTGAGTGAGTTTGATATGGAGATCAAAGATAGGAAAGGGTCAGAAAATCTTGTGGCGGATCATTTGAGTCGTTTGGTGCACATCGAACCTGAACCACCACTGCAAGAAGCATTCCCTGATGAACACCTACTCGCTGCAACAGTGATTTTACCATGGTATGCTAACATAGTCAATTTTTTTGTTGCTAACAAGTTTCCTCATGAGTTGTCTAAAGCCCAGAGAGATAAAATCAAGAGTGATTCCAAGTACTATGTGTGGGATGAACCGTACCTGTGGAAGCATTGTGCTGACCAAGTGGTAAGAAGATGTGTACCTGATGATGAAATTGTTTCAATCCTCGCTTTCTGCCATTCTTATGCTTGTGGAGGCCACTTTGGTGCCAAGAGAACATCAAGGAAAGTGTTGGAGTGTGGTTTTTATTGGCCAACTTTATTTAGAGATTCATATTCATTTTGTAAGTCATGTGATGCTTGCCAAAAGTCAGGTAATTTATCCCGGAGAAATGAATTGCCACAAACTCCGATCATATTTTGTGAGGTTTTTGATGTCTGAGGCATTGATTTTATGGGCCCATTTCCTGTATCTTTTGGTTTTGTCTATATTTTACTTGCTGTTGATTATGTTTCAAAGTGGGTGGAAGCTAAAGCCACCAGGACTGATGACTCTAAAGTTGTTGCAGATTTTATCAAGTCTAACATCTTTTTCAGGTTTGGGATTCCAAGAGCTATAATAAGTGACCAGGGAACTCACTTTTGTAATCGCACTAATGAAGCATTGCTTAGGAAGTACCATGTCACCCATAAAGTGTCAACTGCCTACCACCCACAGACTAATGGGCAAGCAGAGGTGTCCAACCGTGAGATCAAGTCAATCCTTGAGAAAACAGTCAACCCAAACAGGAAGGATTGGAGTTTGCGATTAGATGATGCATTGTGGGCGTACAGAACTGCATTCAAAACACCTATTGGTATGTCCCCTTATCGCATTGTGTTTGGGAAAGCATGTCACCTTCCAGTTGAGTTGGAGCACAAAGCATATTGGGCTGTCAAGAACTTTAATATGAATATTGATGAAAGTGGCCTGCACCGGAAGTTGCAACTTTCTGAGTTGGAGGAAATTCGCAATGAGGCCTACGAGAATTCAAGAATTTGCAAAGATAAGACGAAAGCATTCCATGACAAGATGATTTTGAGAAAAGAATTTTCAATTGGACAAAAAGTCCTACTCTTCCAGTCACGGCTTCGTCTATTCCCGGGTAAGTTACGTTCTCGTTGGATTGGTCCATTTATTGTTACTAATATTTTTCCCCATGGTGCAATAGAGATTCAAAGTTTGCAGACTTCCAAGATATTCAAGGTGAATGGCCATAGGCTTACACCTTACCATGATGAGTTTCGAGTTGAAAACGTTGCAGAAGTACTCCTTGAAGATCCAGTTTATTTTGAATAATAAGAGCAACTGAGAGGGGAGTTTCTTTTTAATCTTTGTCTTATTTTTAATAATCCTTTTTCTGTGCATTTTTACTCAACATTGGGGACAATGTTGATAATAAGTGTGGGGGATGGAATTTAGATTTATTTATTTATAGAAATTTTTTTAGAAATATTTTACTACTATTTTTTTTCTTGCAAAATAAGTATTAAATATTATATTTTTTCCTTCTTGAAATTCATAACATGATTGAATAAATAGTTTGGCAAGTTGTAATTAGTTTGTTAGCATTTCTTGTTTGATATGTAGTGGCTAGATTAAGTAAGCAATAAACCTGTGAGACTTTGAGCCATTGACTGGCACTTCGGTCTTATTTTCTTTCTATTGTGTGATTTCTTCCGTAATTTTATTTCTCTAGAACTTGCCTTGATTCTCTTTTAAAGCTAATTTGACCATGCATGATTCAAGTGTGATTAAGGCCATTATTTGATTTTGAGCCTCACTAGCCAAATAACCGATTTGTCCTATGATTTATTTTCCTTTGTTAACCGACTTTGAGCTTTGTGGCCATTCTTTTCTTTATTTCAAACCACATTACAAGCCTTTTATACCAAAAATTAATGCCTTGACCCAGCTGAATAACTAGTGGAGCAAATTTTGAATTCCTTATGTAATCTACGTGGTTTGTGAAGAATAAGTGTGGGGGAGATCACTTGCTTTTGTTAATAAGATTGAGAGTGAGGTGGGTTGTATCTCTGTTGCCAATTATTTTTGTCTTTGTAAAGAAAGTGAAGGCAGTTCATGATTTCAAAAAAAAAAAAAAGGTATGAAAGATTGAAAAATGAATGGAAAAATGAAGAATATATGTTTGAAAATGAAAAAATGTTGGTGAAATTTATTGGAAAAGGAGAAAGAATCATCAGTTAGTTTTGAGTTTGAAGTTATTTTTGAATAAATGAAGTATGGGAAGTTCTTGTGATATTGGATGAAGAATTATTTGTTTTTGAGAATGATAGTAGTGTTGAAGTGTCAATAAGAGAGTGTTTTTGAATGTGAATTGAGTGCGTTGGATTATTTTGTTTTTGTTTGCTCCTCTAGTTTGAAAGCTTTTTGAGCTACTTTCCTAAATATTCCCTACCTTGGCCCTAACCCCATTACAAGCTATGAAAAGTCCTTATGATTTGTGTCATGCATGGCTCTTGTAGTGGTGATTGAGAAGATATGCAAGCCTATGGTAGAGCAATTTTATAGGAATGAACTTGAGTGAAATTTATACCCATCAAACACTTGAGCGTTATGAGTGATATTCCTGTGAGGGCTTACTTATTTAGTTCTCTCCATATTTTGAACTCGGGTGCTAACTTATTAATTGCAGGGTGCTTCAGATTGTTGTTCATGATGTGTTATGCGTTTTGGGAATTTTATTTTATTTTAATTTAGCAACTAATAATTTTTGCTTGGGGACAAGCAAATGTCCTAGTGTGGGGGAATTTGATAAACATAGTTTTATGCTTTAATTTAAGTAGGTTTTTATAGTATATTTATATTTATTATTTGTCATTTTATTTCATTTTAATAATTTTAGAATTCAAGAGTTGATTAGTTAGAATAAATATTTTATAATAATTATTGGGCATGATTAAGGTTTAGATTTTAGTTTTAGTTTTAGGCCCAAATAAGTGTTGCATTTTAGTTGTCATCCTAGTGTTGTTTAATAAGCCCAATTCTTCATTTGTTTAAGCCCAAGATATATAACCTAGACTTGCTAACTAAACAAAAGAAATTTAAAATGTTTAATTTGTTCTACCTGCGCAGCTCACGTACGAAAAACAGGAAGACTCCGTAGCTTCATCAACGGCAGCCGCAACTCACCGAAATTTTGGAGGAAATTTCGCCGGTCAACCAACAGCAGGAGAGGATTTCGTCAGTCAGCAGGAGAATGGACGGCAATGAATAATTTCACCATTTGGGTCTAATTTTGAGAGGTTCAAATTAATTTTCAGATTAATTATTTTCCTCAATTTAAGAGTTTTTGTTGGGATTTAGGGTGTATAAATAGTAGTGAGTTCTTGTTGTTGAGGAATCAGACTAGCTGTGCATAATTTGATAGTTTCTCCAGTTTACAAGTTTTTATTTTTCTGTTAAAATTTTCTGGTTCATGGCCCTGCGAGGCTAATTCTCTAAACTTGGTCAAAAGATTACATGAACCCTGGATCATTCTGTACTGTGAGATTGAATTTGTTCTTAATGTTGAATTCATATTCATTTGAGTAATTGATATTCTCATGTGCTTCCAATTGTTTTATTTTATATAATTGTTCTAGTTAATTGCTAGGAGGCCTACTAGTGTAATTACTTAATCAGTTTATTGCTAGATTAGTTAACGATTCGTTCAATTGATTTTCTAATCTGTGTAGCAACTATGATTAATTTTATCACGGTTTAGTGTTAATTTAATCATAGGAAGAATATTAATCTAAATTAAACATAACCGCATGTGTTTATGTTATTTAGTTTCGTTGATTTTCTCATTTTAATGCTGCTATCAAATTAAATATAAGTGCTTGTCTTGTGTTATTTGATAGTTAGGGGTAGTTGATACCGATTGTGTTTGATTACCTATGACTAAGGAAAATCGGGAATTAATCCCACAACGAATGCTCAATTGTTATGAACTAACCTTGAATCTATGATCAGTTACTAAAATCCGGTGGTGAATGTTTTCTTAGACCAAGTATTAAAAGTTCAATTGATTTCTTTCGTAAACTTTGGCTTGATTATCATATTTTCTATTCTTATTTATTTATTTACTAATTTTGAATGTTAATTTCATACCAAACCCCCCTCTTTAATTTGAACTCATAAATCAAACTAGTTACTCCTCGTGGGAACGATCCTTACTCTCACTACTACGTTTTTAAGGTTTAATTTGGGAGCCTACGACACTTTAGAATGACACTTCTTTCCAATTCACTTAGAACATTTTGAGCAATTATTGGGTTGATTGAGATGTTTAAGAAGTCGGTTTTGTCAAGTAGGTACCCGTAATTGATCTTCTCATTGGATGATTCGGCTTGGGTATCTTCAAGTAGAGAAACACTTGTAGAAGCCATATTTTGGATCACGTTTGTGTGGGTAGACTTGAATGGTAAAATTTGAGAGTGAATTTGGGAATACTTGGCTACGAAGGTTGACGGGTAGGGTGTGGAAGATGAAGGATAAAATTTTGGTTTTAAATGGTGAGTGGGAATAAGGGATTCTTATAGGTTGAAAAAGAGGCACATAAGGTCTAAATTACCATTGTCATAAAAGCATTTTATTTGATGGTCTAGAAGGTTAATATTGTCAAAGCATGGTAAGGTTGAATTTTGCTCAATTGTTCCAGTGAATGAGAAATTCGGTGCATCTAAAGATAAAATAGGAGTAGAAATGTATCACATCACATACTTATTGCACTGAAGAATTTTTTTAAGCAAAAGCTGACACAATTGCAAACATTCTTCAAACATTTAATGCAATTCTGATCAGATTATAAAACTTTGTGAAGGAAATAGATAAGTCAAAGTATTGTCTAGGAAATTTAAGTTCCAACAGTAAATATATTAGGAAATCTACCACAGGAAGTTATCAATTTCTAATGCATGGAAATGATACACGTAAACCCATTTCACAAGAGTCATGCAAAACAAGTAGGATGATTTTAAACGCAATGCAATCGATGAGGATTGAATTCACTAAACAATAACGTAAGTGTACAGAGATAATATATCTAAACTATGGAAGTGAGAGGTCTAGTCTAACACAACAACTAGAGTCCTAACAGTCCCCCTCAAGCTCAGGGTTGTGCAATCACCTTGAGCTTGGTACGCAAACAAGTAAAACGAGAAGACGAAAGAGGCTTAGTAAAGACATCAGCCAACTAATCTTTTGTGGAGATGAAGTGAACCTATAGCTCCTTTTTGGCCACCTTGTCCCGCACGAAGTGAAAATCAATCTCAACATGCTTCGTGCGTGCATGAAAGACAGGGTTGGCACACAAGTACGTAGCTCCTAAGTTGTCACACCACAGGCGAGGAACCGAGCGCACAGGTAACCCAATTTCCTTCAAAAGAGACACAAGCCAAGTCACTTCCGCAGTCACATCCACAAGCGCCTTGTATTCAGCTTCAGTCGACGACCGTGCCACCGTGCGCTGCTTGCGACAAGACCAGGAAACCAAATTATCACCAAAATACAATGCAAAACCGCTTGTGGACTTCCGATCATCAGGATTACCAGCCCAATCCGAGTCCGAGAAAGCATGAAGGTCGGAAGAGACAGACCTCGTAACATGAAGACCATAGTGCATTGTCCCTTTAACATATCGGATTACCCGCTTGAGCATACACCAGTCAGCAGTCGAGGGAGCATGCATATGCTGACACAGTAAATTAACAGCATAAGATAAATCTGGGCGAGTCACCGTAAGATACTGAAGAGCACCTGCTAAACTGCGATACTGCGTAGGATCAGCATACGGAACCACCGGAGCATTTGCAGACTTCACAAGAGAAACCGGGGTAGACACCGGTTTGCAATCAACCATGCCGGAGCGTTTAAGAATGTCAGACGTGTACCGACGCTGAGACAAAAACAGACCATCCGGCACCGAGACAGTCTCAATACCAAGGAAAAAAGTTGGAGCACCCATGTCACGCACCTTGAACTCCAGAGCCAACTTAGACACAAGATCAGACACCCGAGCCGAGTCCGATCCCATGACCAAGATATCATCAACATAGACCAGAAAATACAACTGAACGGCATCACGGGAATAGATAAATAAAGAAACATCAGTCTTTGATGGAACAAAACCAACAGAAAGCAGGAAAGTGTGCAACCGAACAAACCAAGCACGGGGAGCCTGCTTAAGCCAATACAAGGACCGCTGAAGTAAGCAAACATGAGTCGGAGCAGCCTCGTCTTCATACCCAGGAGGCTGACGCATATAGACCGTCTCAGCAAGATTCCCATTCAGAAAGGCGTTATGAATATCCAATTGACGAATAGACCAACCTCTGGAAACAACCAAGGAAAGAAGTAGACGCACAGTCGTCGGTTTAACCACCGGGCTGAAAGTTTCAAAGAAATCACGACCGGCAATCTGATTAAATCCCTTGGCCACAAGACGAGCCTTGTGACGCTTAATCGTGCCATCTGCCTTCCGCTTGGTACGAAACACCCATTTTCACCCGACAACATTCATACCAGGAGTGTGAGGAACCAGGCGCCAAGTGTGGTTCTGAAGCAGTGCATTAAACTCCAAGTCCATGGCCTCACGCCACTCCGGGTAACGCACGGCCTGAGAATAACATGTCGGGTCAGGCGACGCAACGGCAGAGAGAGCAACATGCTGAGTGGGTCCCTGACTACGAGTCGCCATAACATGAGACCGAGGAGGAGGAGGCTGCTTAGGACGCCGACCCCGGCCTGAACGAGGAGCTACAGTAACAAGGCGATCATCCGTAACAGTGCGGTCTTCAGATTCCAAAGAAGCCGTAGGAGGAACAGCAGTAGAAACAGCCACCAACTCTAGCGGAGTAGGTAGAGCAGCCACTCCCCAAGGCGGAGCTGGAGACTGAACCGGAGCCTGCACAGAAACAGAAGCAGCTAAAGGGAAAGCAGACTCATCAAAACGCACATGGCGACAGATAAATACCTTATTAGTGTTAATATCTAAACAACGATAGCCTCGGAACGAATCAGGATATCCTAAAAAGACACACGGAGAAGACCGATACTGAAGCTTGTGGCGATTGTAGGGACAAAGAAGAGAGAAACACAAACAACCAAAGACCCGAAGAAACGAATACGAAGGTGGAGAACGATGTAAGCGAAAGTGAGGAGAGTCATTATGTAAGACACGAGTAGGCATTTTATTAATAAGATAAACAGCCGTCTCGAATGCATAATCCCAAAAACGAGAGGGAACTGATGCCTGAGCCATTAAGGCAAGCCCAGTTTCGACAACATGCCTATGCCTACGCTCAACTCGACCGTTTTGTTCATGTGTATAGGCACAGGACTGCCTGTGCCGTATACCAAGGGAAGCTAAAGTGTTATGCAACTTTTTGTATTCTCCCCCTAAGTCCGATTGAATAGAAAGTATTTTAGAGGAAAATGACCGTTCAACTAGTGACCGAAACCGCTCAAATATGGAATATAAATCAGACTTCGCACGCAAAGGGTAAAACCAAATGTAACGCGTAAAGTCATCAACAAATAACACAAAATATTTGTAACCATTAGCAGAAATTAACGGCGCAGGGCCCCAAATATCAGTGTACAAAAGTTCTAAAACACGAGTAGTAGAAGTAGAAACACGAGATAAGGGAAAACAAGAAGACTTTCCCAACTGACAAGCAGAACAGACACTAGACAAATCACTAGATTTAAACGAACTAGCAGAAGACTCTAAAATCTGATGTAAGACCCGCAAGTGTGGGTGACCAAGCCGCATGTGCCAGGTAGAAGGAGATGCACGAGCAGCGACAAGCGCAACCGGAGACCTCGAACTCGGCCATGTGTATAAGCCTCAGACGCACCCCCTCTAAAAAGAATCTTCTTGGTGGAACAATCCTTTACAAAGAAACACGAATAATGGAATTCAAAAAACACATCATTATCTTTCGCAAATTTTTGCACAGACATTAATGACGAAGACAGACCGGGAACAAGTAAGACATCATTTAATTTAAACAATCTATCAGAAGAGGCTAACGAAGTAGAGCCAACACTAATAATAGGCAAACCTGCACCATTGCCGACCCGAAGCGTGTCCGGACCATCATAACCACCAGTAGATGAAATCACCAAAGAATCAGGTGTAACGTGGTTAGTAGCCCCGGTGTTTGGAAACCACTGATGCGAGCCAACAACACTAGCACCATCTGACGACACAGCCATGTGTGCCTGCGGACCCGGGGTGTCACTGTAGCGCCTAAAACAAGAAACAGCAGAGTGACCAGACCCATTGCAGATTTGGCACCGCACGGCTCCATTCCGCGATCGACCACCACGCCCTCGGCCGCGATTCCAGCGACCACGGCCACCGAAGGATCCAGCGTGATAGCCACCGCGCTGCTGCTGCTGCTGCTGACCGCCAGTTCGTCCGCCACCACGCCGAACTGCCATAGCCGCCGGAGCACCAAGATCAGCACCTTCGTCCGCACAGATATATTCCTGGTGCACCAAGAAGTCAACGATCTCGGCTAGAGGCACCGGATCACCACGCGTCAGAGAAGCCACCAACGGCCGAAACTCAGGCCGTAATCCACGAAACACGTATAAATTTTGGTCGTCCAGTGAGATTGCCCGCCCAGCAAGAGACAAATCCTCAATGAGAACTTGAGCCCGATTGATGTAATCGGTAATGGACTGACCACCTTGGCGCAAACCCTGAAACTCTCCTAGCAACCGCAGCGTCCGTGACCGGGTAGAAGAACCGAGCGACCGCTCAATGGCTAACCACAGCTGACGGGAGGTGGATTGGCCGACAGCAAGATGCATCGTCTCCTCGGACATGGCGGAAATCAGGAGGGAGAGCACTGCCTGGTCTTGACGGAGCCAGTGCAAGCGAGCCGCAGTAATCGCAGCAGCATCGCCGCTGTCTGCCGTCGACGTCTGCGCAGCCGGAACGGTCGAAGGCGCTGCTGAAGCCGGCGCTGCTGGGCAGGGAATCGTACTATCGACGAATCCAAGGAGCTCCTGGCCACGGAGGAACGGAAGCAATTGGGTCCTCCAGAACAGATAATTGCGTAGTGTCAATTTAATGGACACATAATGATGCGCCGATGAAAGAGAGGCGGTGACCAGTGGCGGTGCAACGACGGGATGGCAGAAACAGTCCGCTCGGAATCACGAGCAGAGCTGTTGTGATTGTCAGAATCTGCCATGAGAAAAAAAAAAAAACTAACCTGGAGACTACTGATACCAGATGAGGATTGAATTCACTAAACAATAACGTAAGTGTACAGAGATAATATATCTAAACTATGGAAGTGAGAGGTCTAGTCTAACACAACAACTAGAGTCCTAACACAATCCAATTTTAAATACAAGACACGTAAATTGCACTAGCATGTGTTTTCAAAAAAAAAAAATTGCACTAGCATGCGTAAGAATTAAGATACACAAATAAATACATGTTGTACGTACGTAAAACAAATTTTCCTAAGCAATTAAACACATAGAAATATAATAAGCAGTACGTAAAACAAATTTTCCTAAGCAATTAAACACATAGAAATATAATAAGCAGTCACAAAAAATTTTAACACACATATAAAACATATAAACTTCAATAATTAAAATAAATCATGAGCTTAAGAGATAAATAATTTTGATACTTAGCTCATTTTGATCATATCCATCTCGTGCCTTAAAGTAATGAACATCGATTCGCATAAAGGCTTTGTGAGAATGTCAGCAATTTGATTTTTCGTGGGTATGTACATGATCCTTATGTCCTTCTTTTCGATGTGATCTCGAATGAAATGATGTCTCACATCTATGTGCTTGGTACATGAGTGTAGCACTTGATTTTGGGTAATCGCAATTGCACTAGTATTATCACAGAAAATACTAATGTCATCGTAATTAATCCCGTAATCTTTTAATTGTTGCTTCATCCATAGAATTTGTGCACAACAACTCTCTGTTGCGATATATTCTGCTTCGGCTGTGCTTGTAGCAATGGAGTATTATTTCTTGCTGAACCAAGAGACTAATCTTCCCCCTAAGATCTGGGACGTTCCTGAGGTACTTTTTCTGTCTATTTTGCATCCTGCAAAATCTGCATATGAAAATCCGATTAGTTCAAAATTACTTTTCTTGGGATACCATAATTAGAACCGTCAAAACGGGTTTTGTTCGCCGGGCTAACCCATCCCCCCCCCAAAGGGCAAGGCGGGCTATAGTTTTCAAGGCCCATATTTTGGCGGGCTTTTTAGCCCGCCCCCGCCTAACCCGCGAGCTTGGCGGGCCGCCAACCCGCCTATTAAAACAAAAAAAAATCACATTTCCTCATTTCTTGCCCATTAAGTCCATATAATTACCATAAGGCCTAAAACTCTAAAGGCCACAAGACATTACCTAACATAATTACATATGGAGTATTTACATAATTTCCTTCCCAGATTCGCAAAATCGCAGCTTCCCACTTTCCTTACCTTTATTTCTTTAAATCTTTAAAAGTTTAATTTAATTGATTTTATTTAATTAGTCCAGTGTATGATTTTGACAATGTAAAAATTTTAGTGTATGAAAACATGAAAACTGAAGCATATATTTAGTGCGTATATTTGCTAGTATTTTACTGTCAATTTATATTTAGTGGATAACATATGTAATATGTTTATATGTTATAGGGAAGGGAAGTCGCATAAAAAGAAAGTTAATTTTAGCGGGCCCCCGCCTAACCCCGTAGCCTAAGGCGGGGCGGGGCGGGGCGGGTTGCCCCATCTTAGGCCTACATTTTGGCAGGCTTTTTAGCCCGCCCCGCCAAAAGGGTGGGTTACAGCGGGCCACATCCTGCCAGCTCGCTTTGACAGCTCTAACCATAATCCCACATTGATAGTTTCTTTGGGATAACGGATAATCTTCTTGGTTGCTTGAAAATGACTTTCTTTTGAGTATGATTGGAATCTAGCACATACACCCACTGAGTATGATATATCACGTCTACTTGCAGTTAGGTATAGTAGAGATCCAATTATTCCTCGATATTTTGTTTGGTCAACTTCTTTGCCTTCTTCATCCTTGTCCTGTCCAAGTGCAGTGCTCATTGGAATTTTGACTAAACCTTTTCCTTCCGTTCCAAAATTTTTGATGAGATCTTTTATGTTTTTCGCCTGGTTGATAAAGATGTCTTCCTTTAATTGTTTGACTTGTAGTCCAAGGAAGTAATTTAATTCACCCATCAAGCTCATTTCAAATCTGTTATGCATAAGCTTAGAAAATTTCTCACACAAGGATTTATATGTACTTCCAAAGATAATATCATCGACATAAGTTTGTACCAACAAAATATTATTATTTTCTTTGGTAAACCCACAACTAATTAAGAATATTGATAGGGTATCATACCAAGCTCTAGGTGCTTGTTTTAACCCATATAATGCCTTCTTTAGTTTATAGATCTTATCAGCATTACCTTTTACCTAAAAACCGGGTGGTTGTTCAACATAGACTTCTTCTTCAAGTAAGCAATTTAGGAATGCGGTTCTCACGTCCATTTGGTAGATGGTGAAATTCTTGTATGCTGCATAGGCTAGAAAAATTCGAATTGCTTCAAGTCGTGCAACTGGGGCGAATGTTTCATTAAAATGAATTCATTCTTCCTGTGAATAGCCCTTTGCAACTAGCCTTGCTTTATTTCTAACAATGATTCCATCTTTATTGGCTTTGTTCCTAAAGACCTATTTAGTTCCAATGACGTTGTGATCTTTTGGTCCAGGAACAAGCTCCCATACGTCATTTCTTTCAAATTGATTTAGCTCTTCTTGCATGGCCTCAATCCAGCTTGAGTCACTTAGAGCTTCATCTACTTCTTTCGGTTCGATCTGAGATAGAAAACATGCATATAAAGTGTCTCTCATAGATGACCTGGTTTTCATGCCCTCTTGTAAGTTTCCAATAATAAGATCTTGATGATGACTTCTTAGCCATTTTTGACCAGGTTGAGAAGCATCCTGGACGTTGATAGTGGGTGGAGGTTGACTTACATGGGTAGATTGATCTTGGTTAACTTGGTCAGCCTCATCCTCTCTTCTAGGGTTTGTTTAATTTAAGCAGTTAGCCTCATGCTCAAGATTTGTATCATTTTTTAGGTTTGCCCCATCCACATGGTTTACTTCATTTCTAGATCATCCTCTCCCCTAGTGTGTAACACGTCTCTACTTCCAAATTTGGAATTATCTAGTTCCAAATCACTTAATCCCTACAAGATCTCAATCTCAGACGAATCATTAGTATTACTTAAGATATTTGGTACATTTTTACCAATTTTCGAAACATTTGCTTCCTTGATTTTTGCTGATTCATCAATTAAACACAACATGAATTGATTCTTCTACCACCATTGTTGATTTATTCAATACTCTGAATGCTCTACTGGTGGAAGAGTATCCCAAAAATATTGCTTCATCTGCACGCTCATCAAATAATTGAATAGAATAATAATTAAGGTTTTAATTATACAATATTTCAATTTAATTAATTATTTATTTATTTAATAATTAGAGTATTATAATTTGAATATAATAATTCGAATAATTAAGATTTTAATTATAGAATATTTTAATTTAATTAGTTATGTATTTAATGATTAGAATATTTTAATTATACTTTATTAAAATTAAGAGTTAAATAATGTCAAATTCTAATTATTAATATTTAAAAATAAGTAAGGCTTATTCGTTGAACAAGCATAATAGTTAGACTTGTTTAGTAATATTTTGTGTTTTAAAATAGCAAGATTGATTTGTAATTTATTAATTAGAATAAATGAAAAAAATTTAGAATTGCATGATTGATTTGAATGTATTTTCGAAGAAGAATATTTTATTTCAAATAGTAATGAATATTTTTATTATCTTTTACAGTTATGGCTGCACGAAGGCAATTACATCCGGGCCTGATGAATCTGTCGATGTTGACATTTCAGCATAGGCATCGCTCTACGTCCATATTGATGGATCTAGATTTTAATGCACGTATTAAACCGTGCCGATACGATAGCCAAACAGTGGTGCCCAGCGATGAAAGAATGAGTAATTACTTGCGTATTGCTGGGTTCTACGGGGAATCGCATCTTAGAGATATAAAGTTGGATCATCCAATGTGGTGCCTCGTTAAATGAAGCGGTTAGTATGTTCAATAACGGTTAACGGTTTTTTTTAAATGAGGTGATTAATAATGCATGATTATATATATGTTATGTGAAGATATGTTGTATATTTGATGCAGATTCACTACATTCGTGAATTGCATATAAGTACCAGAGAAGCTCGCGAGGATGGAGTGCGAGCTGTTGATCTGGTTCGGGAACTTCACATTAGCTCGCTCGACCATTTAGAGCGTGCTGGCTATGCTTACTATGCAGACGTCCCCCCCTCCCCCCAATTTATTCAATGACGCACCATTATACGAGACAAGGGTGCAGCATCGCCGTCCAGATTTACGACGACATCGAGAGAACATGCGGTGTAAGCATGAAAAAGCCTTACTATTAGGCTTGTTCACTGAAAAAGCCTAAAAGTTAGGCTTTTCTCAGTTTTGAAATGACAATTCCCTCAGTCGTGAAATTGAATTCATCTGAACACTAGGACTTCAAAGCAATACTGAAATGACAATTCCCTCAGTTGTGGAATTTAATTAAGCATGAAAAAGCCTTACTATTAGGCTTGTTCACTAAAAAAGCCTAAAAATTAGGCTTTTTCTCAGTTTTGAAATGACAATTCATTCACTCGTGAAATTGAATTCATCTGAACACTAGCACTTCAAAGCAATATTGAAATGACAATTCCCTTAGTTGTGGAATTGAATTAAGCATGAAAAAGCCTTACTATCACGCTTGTTCACTGAAAAAGCCTACTAGGACTTCAAAACAAAATATTGAAATGACAATTTCCTCACCCGTGAAATTGAAATTTTCACGCACGCTATTTAAATTGCACGAATAGTCGAATTATCAGTTCAATATTACATTGATTCAGTAACGTGAACACTTAGAGATATATTTGTAGAGTTTTCGAAGGTCTCATGCCTCAACCGACAACGTTATTACCACACCAAACGTTATTTCGCACATACAATAAACGGACGGAAATTATTGTATGTCGTTGTTGAGCGTACTTCGCGAGATAAATATATTTGTTTTGCACCTCTATCATGGGTAAAATATATGAACATGTTAGGACTAAATGTGTCAGATCCAATAGCTTTTTAAAATTTTCAAGATGCTAAGCGATATACGTATGACACCCTATAGCACGGCTTACAAACACTTCTCCTTCCATCACCCAAGTAGTTTTATATTTTCGTTTTTATATTTTGGGTATTTTTTTAAATGTGAATTTGTAACTATATTTTTCTATAGTGTAGCTTGTAATGATAAAAAACATTTGCCAGATATTACTAGATGCACTATTGTATGGTTTTCTATTACATCGCATGTAACAATGGTAATTTTATGATTTTTACTTCGATCTTTTATTTTTTATAATGCAATTGGTTTCTAACTATATATATTTTAGAAAATTCCACAATGCATCTATTGACATCTAACGCACCACTTCACAACAATTGTCATTTTGAAACATGGTATGTGGTTCGCAATAGAAGTTTCAGTTGAAAACATGCACTTCACTACAAGAGTTGCTGAATTTATTAGTGCGAATTCGTTAAACCGTGTAGACAGGGTGCTTTTTAGACATACGGGTTTCTTCACTTTTGAAACCTTCTTCTATGACGTATTTGGCACGTTGATAACGTATCATTGCCGTCGTATTACAAACTAGCTTCCTTCTCGCCCATACCCACATCAAACAGGTAACTACATACTATAATGTGTCGCCTCTTTGTAACAAATTTTTTGTTACATATTACCAGAACAGTTAATTACTCTTTTTATGCATTAGACCTAATACGTGTTAAGGCAAAGTCTGCTTTGCCCCAAGCATATTCACTTGATGTGCAAAGATGTCGTTCATTCTATATTGATTTCTTAAGACCTCTTGCGGTGAGAAACAATGTTCAATCTTAATATTTTACCTCCACATCTATCATCTAACAATTATTTACTTATTAATTTCCTTCTTACGTTTTTCTAGAGGGATAAATTGGCTAAATTCCTTAGAGATTCAGATGCGTTTTCTGATCAGACGCTGAAAATACTAGTTGGAACTCGAAAGCTGGAGGTCTACCTTGACACAACTTTTTTCGCAGAACAGTGGGAGGAAATAACAACGCATTTTAACATTAATACAACAGATGATGTTGTTTTATTCGCAATGGATGACAATGTTGTACTACTCATGGTTCTTGGTCAATGTCAAGTTGAAAATATTTATCCTTAGTCGGTTAAAAATTTCATTTATGACAATGTGTATGGTGAACTTAATGCATTAAATATATGATCTGAAATATGAAGGAATCGTTCGACATGCACTATTGTGTTATTGTTGGATTTTTTTTCCAAAGTGTTTTTGTGTTTTTTTGTTATTGTTGGATAAGTATGCCCATTCATAACACTAACATAAAAATTACTAACAACAAGGAGGGAAAAATAATGAAAATAAGCCTAAAGGTTAGACCTGGGTAGACGTGTCACACAGACTGAAAAAGCCTAACATTTAAGTTTTTTCAGTACTTTTTTTTCCCAATCAGCCAGCACTTTTTCAATAGTTTTTTTTACTACTTCGTGTTTTTTAAGCTTGTAACTCTTGTTTATGTATATCATGCAACACCAACTCATAATGTTTCCAAAACAAACAACATACTCCGAATTTTGTAATTCTTCCTTGTAATTCGTCCCCTACAACATTCTTCTCACACAATATGGCCAATGTTTCAGATAACAATTGTCAATTGTTCGTTTTTTGGGGTAGTGAAATTTTTCAATATTCAACAGCACCTCAACTTTACTATACAATATCGCCCCAATTGGTCATTACTATTCATGTCAATTCCGGATTACCTTATGTAGTCAATTTGATCCGGAATGCAATGGGAGTAAGTTCAGATTGCATATTACAAATTAATGCCCGACTCATAATTGATAGCCCATTGGGTGTCATGCAAATGACATATCATATAATCAATGATGCAGAGTGGGAATACTATGTATTCCAAACAAAAAATCTTGGTGAGCTACACATTTATGTTATACAAGAGCTTCACAACCCTTCACCTTCGCAAAACACATTCACTGCTTTGTTGGCATAGAACAAATCATCCTCTGCAGATTTTGGTGCATACGAACCGTATGTCAAATTCTTTCGCCATGACCATCTATTGGAGAGTCTAACCATTAATACATAACAACCTTCTGGTCAGACATTCTTACTAGAAACCTCCAAACAAATCAGTTTATAAAAGAGTAGCTCATCTGAAGAGCTAGTATCAAACAGCTCGGATAGTTCAGATGAAGGAGCTACAAATCACGACAATATGAATCAATTTACATTCCCGTTTGATTCATTTCAACAAGTTAGACAGGAGAATGCACAACCTAGCCGTGGAAGTAGGGTAGCTGATTCAGAAATCCCATTTTTTCATGCCCTGGTATCATTTAATACCGGGTTTGAAGAAGAGGACGACTACACAATCCCATCTTACGATCCTAAATCTGGGGTGCTTAAGATCGTAATGGTTTTCCCCAACTTCGATGAATTACATCAAGCTGTTATCATTTTTCACATCCGTGAAAGGAAAGAATTCTGGTCTACCTACAAAAAAAAAAAAAAAACACCTCTTGGCGTGCGGTGTGTGCGAACTTCATGTCGAAAGAAAACCCATGTTATTGGATGTTGTTTGCAAGTAAATTGAAAGGGTCGATAGGGGAATGGTAGATAAAAATTGACTAATACCCATGTATGCAGACATGATTTCAATGACGGGGGAGTCGACAAAATGTGTAGAAGCAAACTTATCACCGCTCTTGTCACGCATAAGATCCGCACATTTCAACTGGACTTGGTTCATGACACTACTCGCCACACATGTCTTCCCCGATCATGAGTCGGTGTGCATCATTTCGAATATGCATGCGGGGATCGATGCGGCGTTCAGGGATTTCTCTACATTACATCCCACACGAGTCTAATGCCGATATTGTCTTAGACACATCCAGAGTAATGTCATGACCCGGAATAGGAATAGGAGACTGCGAGCATTAATCTGGGAAGTTGGTACTGCAACCACACGCCCAGAATTTAAGAACAAAATGGAGAGAATAAGAGCTGAATGGCCTGCAACGTACAATTATCTGGCAAGTATTGACGTTGAAAAATAGGCGTTGTCTCACAATGGTGGTCACTAATAGTATGGTAATTGTGACAAATAAGTATTTGTTACGAGTAAGTTGTCACTATTATTAGAATAATAGTGTCGTAACATACGTTGTCACTATTTGTTGTCACTAAATATATGTGCATTTTGGCGGTATTATAATTATGGCGGGAACAAATGTAGTTGTGACAAAATGTAATGTTGACACAAATTTTAATACTTTTTGTGACAAATAGTTGTTGGTCACTGTTGTTTATAATATTTGTGACAACTTATTTTGTCAATAAAAACACAATTGGTTAGTGCCATTATAAATGAGAAACAATTGTGAGAAAAAAAATACCATTGTCACTAATATTGTCATTTTTTGTGATGAAAATGTTACAAATATTTGTGACGCTCTATAACTCCATAACAAAAATTACTAAATTGTGACAATAGTTGTGTTAATTTTAAGTGTTGTCACTAATTTATGATAATTGTGACGAGTAATTAGTTCATACTAAGAATATCATTCCTAGAGATTGTTTGTTCGATCTTCTATCAATATGGTGTCTTCATCTCTAAATTTGATTCAAAATTAATCAAATGAATTGGATGACTACCCTAATTAATGATAATAGCCAATTACTTATACATTAAGAACCATCCAAAGTAGCATGGTTTTTACAATATGATTGTATCAAATATATAATAAAAAATAAATTATATAATAAAAATTTTGTTTTAGAGCAATTAATCGAATTAGCTAAAGTATAATTTAGTTTGGTTGATTAAGTGACAAAAATTTAGTCTACCAAATTTCATCTCCTACATCATCATCATTAAGGTAGTATGGTGGTGGTGGTGGTAGTGGTGGTAGTGGTAATAATAGTAGTAACAGTAATAGTAGCAGCAGTAGTTGTAGTAATAATAATAATAATAATAATAATAATTTAAAAACAAAAAAAAAAAAAAGAAGAAGAAAGAAAGTGATGTGGGATTTATCCCACATCGTAAAACTTTTAAAAAGTGGGCGTTGAGCTCCCTTTTAATGAGGGAGCTCAACGCCCCATTAGACATTATATATACTGCCCATCCAATTAAACCATGTGCTCCATCTCAACTAAAAGCCTAAACTGATAGTTGGACTGCACATATTATATTTATGCTCACACATCCAATTCGGATGGGCAGGAAAATATACAGAAGCCTCCGTCTTCATTAAATAATGATGAAGCCGGAGGATTCTTTGAAACAATATTTTAAAAAAAATTAAAATATTAACGGTGTTTTGGGTACTTGTTTAAAATATTAAGGATAAATGATATTAAATATAACATTTGTTACAATGTTTATTGTCACAATAAAGTAAATATTTGTATTCATTTTTAGGTCACTGATAATCATTTTTGTGTCAAGGGTTTGCAACGATTAATTGCAACGAGTATAATTATTGTGATTAAAATGTTGTCACAATAAAATAATTAATTGCAACGATTTTAGTTGTCACTAAATCAATTTTTTTGTAATAACATATTAGGTCACAAATTGTACATTTATTGTGACCATATCGGTATCACTCAAATACTACTTTTAGCGTATGTAAACATTGTCACAAAAGTCTAAGTAATTGTGACAACTTTTGAAAAGTTGTCACTACTACAATAGTGACGGAGGATATAGTGACGACAGGTGACGACTTCAAAAATTGGTCACTAATTTCAATAGTGACCAAAATCGGTAGTTTTAGTGACAACTTCTATTATCACTAAATGTGAAATTTCTTGTAGTGCTTGCGCACACATCATTGCAGCATGCCACTTTAAAAAAGTTACGTATGACTCATTTGTGCCAAATGTGTTCTCCATGGAACATTATATGGCGAGTTGTGCAGCTGATTTCTTTCCACCGTGCAATGAAATTCAATGGAGGAGTGAGCGCATTCTACTTCCACCGTCTTCCGCTAGACGAGATTCACGTCCAGGCCAACGACGAACTCGTCGCTTTCAAAATGAAATGGACTTTAGGAATATGACAGCAACGCGATGATGTAATTATTGCTGGGCACAAACTCATGTTTCAAACCAGTGCCCAGCGTTAAATTATCACTTGTAGGGTACATTTCTTATTTACTTGCGAACATTGTATCACAAATTTGCAATTTGTATTAAAAAAATTACTCATTTTTTTTCTTTTAAAATTTGTTCTCTTCAATATTTACTTTATGACAGAACTACACTAAATATTTGAACCCTTGTAACTTTTTATCAGTACCAAAAATTAGATATTCATACTAAGCAAACAAAATTTATTCTGATGAACTTAACTACATAAATATTTGATTATAAATTTTAAAGACTTTATATATTTACCTTATTATATGTCAATTTATACTTTTTATTCATTAACAAATCATAAATATATTTATTAACTATACACAATTATTACTAATCATTAATATAATTATTACAATCATAAATAATTAGTTTAATGATGAATACTTTAAGATATCAAATCATAAATTTTTTTTATAATTATACACAATTATTTTTAAAAATTACTATCATAAATAAATTTTTTAAACAACTAGTATTTTCGCCCGTGCGATGCACGGAATGAATTTGTTATAATATATTAAAAATATTTGGATCGATATATAATTATTTAAATTAGAACATCAAATATTATTATATAGTGTAATTGAAGATATGTTTTGGATCATTTATGTTTTTTGATGTTATTATTGCTTGAGTTTTGAGCAAATAATTGTTCAAATTAATAGATAATGTGTAGATCTACGCATGCGGTGTTGTAACTTTGGAGATTTTATATATCATTATTTAAGATTTTTATAAATTGAGCAAATGTACTTGTTCTCTAGCAACTCCGTTATAGGAATCAATTCTTATCTTAAATCATTTGTATGGAACATATGTTTTTTGTCTAGATATATAACAATTTTGTCATTTTGTAAAAAAAAAAAAAACATGAGTTAATTAGTGCATTTTTTAGTCTTTCCTTCCTTTACAGTTTTTCTTAAGAAAACACGAGTTAATTAATCCATATGTTAAGCATTTAATTAGTCCAGTCAAACTAAGAAGAACTGAAACTCAAATAAATATTGTTTGTGGTAAATCGAAAACAAAACAACCAAGGCTATCATGCCTTGGGTTCAATCTTAGGCTTTTTCAATTTCTTTGAAGATGATGAACAATGCATGTTTATTCTCTTCAAAGATTACTGCTCAGGAGTGGTTTCATCAACGGAGATGACTTCTGGATTTGTCGAATATGTAGCTTCCAGTGGTGTTATGCCCTGGTCGAAAATAACTATTAAAAAATCAAGGCTAAAAAATTTTTATTGCATGAGGTAGAATAAAATTGTAATTAGAAATTACTTGGTTGCTATCCACACCTCCGGGAACCTTCAACACTCAAAATTCTTGAGTTTAAACATGTCTTTGGGAAAATCAGAATCATCTTGATCCGTAACGCTAATCAAAGTGTCATTATTCATTTTCATAATGTACTTTTGTTCGTACGACTTAAACCTCATGCGAGAGGTGTTTGCACAACAAAATTGTGAATATTATAGATTCTCCCTTTCTTCAAGAGTTTGTTGAATTGTTTGACAAATTCTTTAGAAATTTGTAAATGAATACAAATTCCCTGAGAGAATCACCCATAAATATTAATATTAATTAATAAATAAATATTATAAATTGTATATCCTTTTCTATCATGAATATACTAAAAAATAGTAATAATTCATTATGTGATTATATTCTGTGGATAACAAATTCATTATGTGATTATATTCTATGGATAACAAATTCATTATGTGATTATATTCTTTGATGTATATTGAAGTTCGATTGGCTAATATACAACATACAACATAAAGCAAAAATTCAGTATTCTAAAATAAACCATTTAACCAATATACTATGAGTATGAGTCTAAATTATAGTATAAGTCTAAAATATAGTATTAATCCCAATATTAATAAATAAATAATATAAATTTTATATTCTATGAGTAACAAATTCATTATGTGATTATATTTTGTGGATAACAAATCCATTATGTGATTAAATTTTGTGATGTATATTGAAGTATGATTGTCTAACATACAACATAAATTCAGTATTCTGAAATAAAACATTCAACCGATATAGTATGAGTATGAGTCTAAATTATAGTATGGGTTTAAATTATAGTATTAATCCAATATCACAAAAATTTAATGCCGTAAAATAAGTGTATAAATGCAATATATACCTTGGAGTCATGGAATAAGCATGTCAGTGTTTGTTGGTTGATGGCAACACGTTGATATTCCTTGGACAAATAACAACACATCAACCAAAGCCTTATAGAGCTTTTCCTTGTCCTGATGGATAGGTCGGAAGCAGAGACGTAATTTGACTCAATTACTAAGCAATAAAGAGAAAGATGAGAAATTGCAGAGAACAATAGAAAATATATAATGGTAGAATATTAGTCAATTAGTGATCTTTTTATATATTCCGCCTATTAGTAATATCAGATTCATTTTCAGCCAATTATTTTTTTTCAATCAATTAAAATATCAGATGCAGTAATATTTTTACCTAATTTCCGTTCCATTTTTAATTGATGTTGTAGAATATTATTATAGAAATATTTCCGTTCCTTTTTTAATTTACCTTTAATATTGTTTAAAATATGTTTTTACTATTGATGGTATAGAATATTGTTATTGAAATATTTTCGTTCCTTTTTTTAGTTAAAATGCATGATCTGACCATTTCCTTTTTCATTTTAGTCAATTATTGATATTTTTTATTTGCAGACAATTATTAATATTCATTTTCTTTTATATATTCAGTCAATTAGTAATATCATATTCATTTTCAGTCGATTATTCTTTTTTTATTTTCAGTCAATTAGTCAATTAGAATAATAGATTCACTGATATTTTTACCTAATTTCCGTTCTATTTTTAATTAATGATGTAGAATATTATTATTGAAATATTTTCATTCTATTTTTAATTTACCTTTACTATTGTTTAAAATTTAAAATATGCCTTTACTATTGATGATGTAGACTATTATTATTGAAATATTTCCTTTCCATTTTTAATTTACTTTTACTATTGATGATGTAGAATATTATTACTATTGAAATATTTCCGTTTCATTTTTAATTTTCGTTCTATTGTTTAAAATTGTGAAAGATTTACGATTTAATTGTGATTTGATTTATTCTACTATGTAATATTGTTGTGAAAAATTATAATACAATGATTTGACCATTTCCTTTTATATTTTAATTAATTATGGATATTTTTTTTATTTCCAGTCAATTATTAATATTCATTTCCTTTTTCATGACATAATTGTCATTCTCTTTTCT
>CM008334.1:36574045-36585339 GCA_002525835.2 Ipomoea batatas | reverse complement strand
TATATATATATATAATTATATTGTCCCATTTAGAAATTCATTTGTTATTTCTATATTTTTCCTATTATTCAACTTCTATAATTCTCAATTTTCGATTCTTCGCTTCCGCATTATTCCGCTATATTCCTAACATATCCTTTATGTGTTTTGAGTGTATAAATATACAAAAATCTAAAATGATACTTGAGTGTTGCTATAATGAACATATTCTGTGTATAAAATAAAACTGAATAGCAAGATAATATAAATATGTATTTTGTCAAAAATACATGTGTTTTGAATTTAAAATGATACTGTAGTATTGCTATAATGAATATATTGTGTATATAAAATGAAATTGGATAGCAAAGATATGAAATGTAATTAAAATGATACTTCAACGTTATTATAATAAAATTAGTGTATGTGAAAATTAAAACTAAATTAGAACTCATACCATAGTCCAGGCTGCTACATGGATAGGGGTGAGCAAAAAAACCGGACCGAACGTGAAACTGATGACCGATAACCGAACCGACCAAAATTTTCGGTTTTCGATCGGTTATCGGTTACGGCCTTAAAAAAAATTCGGTCGTTTCGGTTTTTCGGTCGGTTATCGATTTTTGGCCAAAAAAACCGAAACCGACCGAAAAACCGAGGAAGAAACACATATATTTTTATGTAGCTCAGTAAATATACTCATTTTTATAATTAGGTTAGCTTGCTTTTAGCGTTTTACTGCCACTTAGCCCAAAGCCCCAAACTGCCCAACGCACATTGAATATATATACTAACCTAATACTAAATTACTATTTACTAATACACTATCTTTACTGCATAGTATACTGCTTCACTGCTAAATTTCGTACACATTGAATATATATACTAACCTAATACGGAGTACTAAATTACTATTTACTAATACACTATCTTTACTTCTTAGTATACTGCTTCACTGCTTTTTTTTTTTTTTTTTTAAAGAAATCTTAGTGCTTACTACTAGGGACTTAAATAGTTAATTAGTGTAGTAGATTGCTTCTTGTTTCGCCTGAATGTGATTATAATTGTGTGATTTGTATCAAATTAATATAGTGCATTGATACCCAGTTAGTGTTAAAATTTTAAAGTTTAGACTAATATTTCTAAGAAATTACAGTAATTAAGCTCGGTTAAAAATAACCGACCGAAAATTTCGGTTTTCAGTCGGTTCGGTTATGAATATTTAGTCGGTTATTTCGGTCGGTTATACGAAGGATAAATTTTTTCGATTATTAACCGAAAACCGACCGAAACCGACCGATGCTCACCCCTATACATGGACTATGTGTACTTTCAAATTTACTCCCTCACTTTGAATCTCTATGTGGCAAACAATGATATGTTATTTTCATCATGTGAGTGTGGGTCCCTAAAAAAAGTGTGGTGAATGCATGCATCCTGAATTTCCAATTAATCTAAGGTTGGGATTTGATTCTATTATAGTGTATATGTATCCTCTCTACCTAAGAGCATCCTCAATTGTCAAGGTTTTTTGTTGGTTTTTAGGAAGCCCGCTTCGCTTCGCTTTCTCCAAGGAGGAAGGGGAATTCAATCACGATTCCCGTGCATTTGGCGTCTAGTCTCTAAGGTCTTCCTACGGAAACTTCTTCTACTCGTTACCCCTTTACAATTAAAAAAGAGTGATAAAAAAAATTCTGACAATTAAAAAAAAAGGGATGCAATGGTCAAAATTTTAGAGTGGTTGCCAGTTCTTTGAAGCGCCCTAGCGGGCACGTGGGAAATACGTGCCCTAGAGGGTGCACCCCTTGCCTTTAAAAGAAGAAAAAACCAATGTTCATATTAGTTAAAAACCAGGAACGTGAACTCAACGCACCCCCCTTAAGGAGGAGGACCGACGAAAAGAAAAAACGCTCTCTAGTGTGGCTTCTTTCCTTCCTTTTCCCACGCTATCTTTGGTAAGTTTCCCATCTCCAACCTAGCCGTTGCGGCGGCAGGAGGAGCTTTCCGATGGCGCAAGCGCCGTCCGGCCCTGGTGGTGACCCCCCAGACACACCTATGGAAGAGGGAGACTCACATGCTCACTCAGTGAAGAAGCACAGATCCTCCAAGCGCACGTTTGCGGACGCGGTATCTTCCTTCAACAACAACCCTAGCGTTGATTCATCACGCATTGATGATAACGAATGGGCTTTTGAAGACATAGACGTTGTCTCCGATTCTGAACCGGATGCGGTGGATATGGCTGATGGACGTCCACGCGTCACCTTCTCCAAAGCGTTACGTAGAGAGTTATGTAGCGCATGGAAGATGTCCATAATCACCAAATACCTGGGAAAGAACATCCACGCTAATGTTTTAAACCAGCGGCTTCCCGTGATGTGGAACCTTCAAGGAAAGATGACCCTAATCGATCTTGGTTATGGGTGTTTCGTGGCTCGCCTCGACAACAAAATCGACTACCTCCATGTCCTTCTCGACGGGCCGTGGAAGATCTTTGACAAATACCTTGTCACGCAACGTTGGGAACCAGGGTTTCGTCCCCGAACGACTAAATTCTCCAAGATGGCGGTGTGGGTCAGACTTCCCGAGTTACCTATGGAATACTTCCGGGATGATACCATTAGAGCTATCCTGGAAAACGTGGGCAAGCCACTCAAATTGGACAGAACTATGGTGGTGGCTACGAAAGGGAGGTTCGCCCGAGCGGCGGTGGAAATCGACCTTAATAAACCGCTTGTCTCGGAGGTGTGGGTTGACAATGAGGTACAACCGGTGGAATACGAAGGCCTCCATGTTGTCTGCTTCCACTGTGGAGTCGTCGGCCACCGCGAATAGACGTGCCCGGAAAACAAGACGGTGGAGGTCGAAGTCCCTAACATGGATTCGAACGCGAACCCCGCTCCGGAAGCCCCGATTAATCAACAAGCACAATCGCCAGTCCCGCCATCACAAGTTCAGGAGAAACGAAGATTTGGAACGTGGATGCTTGTCACAAAGAAATCAAAACTGGGAGATAAAGTCAAGAACACACGTAATTCCAGAAAAGATCCTAACATCCCTACGCCTAACCGTGGTAACCAGTATGGTTTACTGGCTGATATTCATGAAGATGATGAACCGACCATTCACAGACAACAAACTGACAAGAACAAGTCCAAGGCAATGCCACGACAGGCCTCCAAAGGTAAGCATCCTGCTCCTCCCAGCAGCTCCCCTCCCGCTCCACCGCAGTCACGAATTCCGAACACAGCTGCTCCGGATAACCCTTCAGCAAGCCCTCACATTCAGAACATTCGGAACCGTGGGGGACGAGCCGCCGTTACTAGAGGACGAGGTCGAGGTTTGGGTAGAGGTCACGGAGTGAGCCGTGACAATTCCCCGTCGATTTCTCCACTCACTGATTTGAGGAGTCAGTCGAACCCGCATGTTGTTTTTCGGTTTGGTAGTGTGCACACACCGTCTCCCAATGTGACAGGTACTCCTACTAACTTGTTGAAACAGGTTCTCCATCCTGTTCTATGCCTAGAGAGGGCGGTGACCAAACCTCCCCCGGTCCCACTGGTTTGTCATGAAGATCATAACCTGGAACTGTAGGGGTATCGTTAACGGACGGGTCAGGAAGCACGTTAAACAGCTCCTGACTACGTCCAAAGTGGATGCCTTCTGTTTATTAGAAATTAAGTCCGCGAAGGCGGACAAGATGGTGGACCTAGCTTATAATTTAGGGTTTAATAACCACTTTCTGGTTAACCCTATTGGGTTTGCAGGTGGCCTCCTTCTCTTTTGGAAACAGGGTCATATTGATCTTGAGGTTATTAGTCACAACTCCCAAGCCAATCATACTAGAGTGAATCGGCCTTCAAAGAGTTGTTTTATTACTTTCGCGTACGTTAGACCTAACCCCTTGGCTAAGTGCAGGTTTTGGGACCATTGTAAAGCCCTTTCGGGTACCATTCAGATCCCCTGGCTCGTTCTAGGGGATTTTAATGATATTGCAGGTAATGAGGAACAGTGGGGGAGCGCTAATTCCAACACCAACCAATTCCAACGTTTTTCTGAAGCCTTCGGGGACTGCAACCTCTTGGATCCAGGAGCCTCAGGTCCTAAATTTACTTGGCACAGATTGGCGGGAAACAAAGTGATTCAAATGAGGAGACTGGATAGACTCTTTTGGAACATTGAAGCTCAATTAGCCTTCCCCGAAGCTAAAGTGTTGGTCTTACCTCGCCTCTACTCGGACCACCATCCCATTTTGTTTGTGGAAGAAGCGGGCCAACCACCGAACAGAAACTCGAGACCGATCAGATTTGAGGCGGCTTGGCTTAATAGAGATGACTATAATCTCATTTGGAAAGAGGCCGCGAGCAATACCACCCGGTCTATTACAGACATCATCTCTACGGTAACACGTAAAAGCCTGATTTGGAACCGCAATGAGTTTGGCAACATCTTTAAGAGAAAGCAGAAACTTATCACGGATATCCAGAACATTCAAAACAGGAGTGATTTCACAGTGTCTCGAGATCTCCAGAAACGGGAAAGGTATCTCATTAACGATCTCAATGAAGTGCTGGACCAATAGGAAGCGTTTTGGTTTCAGAAATCTAGAGTGGATTGGATCAAAGATGGTGACCGCAACACCCGGTTCTATCAGAATGCTGCAGTAATCAGACGGAACAAGAATAGAATCAGATTCCTCAAGATTAACGGATCATGGACGGACAATCACCCTTCCCTGAGCTCTCACATTACAGACTTTTTTACTTCCCTTTTTTGCAGGGTGAATACAAACGACGCGGCTGTCCTAACCCCGGTGGCAGAGGAACACACCATAACTCGCACCCAGGCGATGGATCTGTGCCGCCAGGCACCCCTGGAAGAAGTAAGAAAGGCGGTATTTGGTATGAAGAAATATGGGAGTCCGGGACCGGATGGGATTCCAACGATCTTCTATCAACATTTCTGGACCGAGGTGGGCCCCTCTTTGACAAATATGGTAAATCAGGCCTTGGTTAATAGCATGGTTAATAACTCTCTCCTCAAGGCCTTCATGACCCTCATTCCAAAAAAGGAGGTCCCTGAGACTGCAGTTGATTTTAGACCTATCACTCTGCTGAATGTTGCTTTTAAAGTTATTTCGAAAGTTCTGGTCAATAGATTGCGACCTATCATGTGCAAGTTAATTGGGCTGCATCAAAATAGCTTTCTTCCGGGTCGTTCCACGATGGACAATGTCATCCTTACGCAAGAGGTGATTCATACCATGTCTTCAAAGGTAAAAAAGGCTTTATGATTGTTAAGGTGGACCTTCATAAAGCTTATGATAGTGTCTCTTGGTCTTTTCTTGAAGACACTTTAGTTAGGTTCAGATTTCCGAGAAATATCATTGATCTTTTACTCTTCTCTCTTCGTGAAAGTGACCTTTCCATTCTTTGGAATGGGGGTCGCCTTCCAGCTTTTAAACCGGGTCGTGGCCTCCGCCAAGGTGACCCTCTTGCTCCGTATTTGTTTAATTTGGTTATGGAAAGACTTGCGTATGACATCCACAATAAAGTTGCAACAGGTTCCTGGAAGCCGATTAATATCTCAAGGGGAGGGATCGGCATTTCTCACCTTTTCTTTGCAGATGATCTTATGCTCTTCGGAGAAGCGTCGGAGAGACAGGCCACGACCATTCTTGAGTATCTCAATAACTTTAGTGCTGCTTCAGGCCTCACTGTGAACTTGGCAAAATCTACCACTTTCTGTTCTCCTAATCTTAATGCAGGGCTCAGAAGTCGTATCAAGGATATTTTAAATATCCCTATTACAGCTAACATGGGGCACTATCTTGGAATGCCTATTCTCCAAAGGCGTGTGTCTCGCCACACTTTCTCTTATGTGGTGGATAAGATGCGCAAGAAGCTCGCAAATTGGAAAGCCAGCGCCCTCAGCATGGCGGGAAGGAGAATTCTTGTGCAGTCCTCGCTAGCGTAGGTCCCAACATATGCCATGCAGTCGCTTGCCTTTCCGGTAAGTACGTGTTCTGACATTGATAGACTTTGCAGGAATTTTTTGTGGAGACACGACGATAACACAAGAAAGGTACACACGGTCAACTGGTCGGACTTCTGCAGACCTCGGGAGATTGGTGGGTTGGGTCTTAGAAAAGCCAGAGACTTCAACATGGCCTTTCTCACCAAAATGGCGTGGCAGCTGTGGTTTAATCAAAACAAACTCTGGGTACAAGCAATGAGAGATAAATACGTCAAACAGGGTGATTTTCTGCAGCTCACAACCGGCTCGAACGCTTCGTGGGGGTGGCGAAGTATCCTAAAAGGTAGAGATATCCTCACCAAAGGTCTAAAGTGGCGAGTGGGTGATGGCAAATCGATTAATTTTTGGAGAGATTGGTGGGTGGGTGACCGGCCTCTTGTAGATGCTATTCCAAATGGTGGCATCACCAGTCCCGCCCACACCACGGTGGACCACTTCATCACACCTAGTAACAGTTGGAACACTCAAGCCCTGAACGATGCCCTTCCACCGGACATAGTGGACGAAATTCGGGCAACTGCTTTACCAATTTCTCACAATTAGGTAGATCAGCGAACCTGGCCCCATTCAAATTCTGGTTTAGTTTCGGTTGCTTCGGCTTTTTCCTTTATTTCAGGGTATGACGAAGCGGAGAACTCCCATGCTTGGATTTGGAAGATCACTTGTGTCGAAAGAGTCAAATTGTTTGTTTGGAAAGTGGCGGCTAACGGCCTTCTTACTAATGCTGAACGACACCGAAGGGGGCTATCTTCAAATGCTGACTGTCCTAGATGCGGTGCTCACGAGGAATCCATCGACCACCTTCTCCGCCAATGTGATTTTGCAAAGGAATGCTGGGAGGCGGCGTCAGCACCGGCGGCCTTCATGACAAGTTTCCACCTACCTCTCACCGACTGGATGATGAAGGCCTGCACGATACACACTACAGACGATGGAGGCAGATGGAACACGGTTTTCCCTTATCTCTTATCGAACTTGTGGAAAGCTTGCAACAATCTCATCTTCAATAATATCCACGATTCGCCGTATGACATCATTCTCAAGACGAATAGGGAAGCAAATGAGGCTCGCAAAACCCTCTTCAAACACACGGGTCCCTTACACGCACGGCAAACATGGGTCTCTTGGTCACCTCCACAACTGAATTATGTCAAGATGAACTCAGACGGTGCAAGGAAATCTACCTCAGGCCTAGCCAGTGCAGGTGGGTTAATTCGGGACCATAGAGAAAGATGGATTGTTGGGTTCACGACGAACATCGGTCGCACATCTAGCTTCAGAGCGGAACTTTGGGGCTTTCGGGAGGGCCTGATCGTTGCCATCCACCGTGGCTTCACTCATCTCATTGCAGAGTCCGATTCTGAGGCCTTGGTGAACGTCATTGTTAACAACTCTGATGACGGAAATCTTGATTCCACTTTAGTTGCGGACTGTAAGGCCCTTACACGCCACTTCCAGGAGTTTAGACTCAATCACACCCTACGGGAAGGGAACCAGTGCGCTGACTTACTTGCAAACCTCGGCCAACATTCAGCTTGGGGTACGACCCTGTTTGATCACCCCCCTGACGAACTGAGTCCTCTACTGGCTCGGGATGCTCAAGGGGTTGCTTCTTGTAGACGGCATTAGCCTAAAAGGGATCCTCGGATCCCTTCCCCCACCAAAAAAATATTAGTTAAAAACCATAGACCAGATTTTAACTCTACAAAAATTAATATAAAAACTCCTATTGAGGATGCTGCTAACGTTCTTTTTACTTTTTGAACTCTCACTCTTATAACGGCGGTACGTGCACATCACGTGCACATCAGCCTGACAAAATATTCAAATTCCCAAGGGCTCTCGCACACTGGCCCGACAGAGCATTTGGGGACATGTAAATCACTGTAATTCAGTGGTTCAACAGACATGACCAGATGTCCGTGTGTACAAAGAATATGTTCACTTTAAGCAATCTTCACACTACCGTTGACGAGATTTGAAGTCTCTTCTCCCAAATATTGCTTAATATTTCCCTTTTTCTTTCCACTAGCCTCACGTCGTTATTTCGCATACACCTACGTACTACTTTTTGTTTTGGAGCACCACTTGCCGTTGACGCCGACGACGGAGCCTCCAACCCCCGTTGATAAGCACATGACGTTGAAAGAATGAAAAGTTATATGAGCTTATAACACTATCAAATTAAATTAATTAATAGATTGGATTCAACTTAAATTTTTAATATAATTGGGTGTATGTACATTACAAATCGTGAAATGATAGTAGAAAAATTATTGCTAGCCCACAAGTACGTACGAGTTTAACTTATTGATTTAGTAGGTAGTATTTGAGATAAAATATCAAAGTTCAAGCCCGCTCGGTATTTGGCTTATCAAATACTCTCAAATATTTTGTTGCGCCGAAATGTAGTGGATCTTTGGGATTGGAGATTCAATCTTTTAAGACTTTCAAGAAAAAAAAAAAATAAATAAACTTATTGTTAAGGTTATCAACGTCCATGAAATTTTAGATATTGCAAAGCTTACATAGCATTTTAAAAATGAGAGAAAATTGCATGCGAAATTATATGTGTGTTTAGGCTTTTCGTGGGTTGAGGGAGAATCTTCAATTGCTGCTGCGCTGCATTTAATTTGCTACTGCTCAGATGACATGCATCAACCTATCACCTAATCTATATATATATATATATATATATACCATGATTTATATATAAATACCATGATTTGCTAGTTGCTAGAACTGATGATGATGATGAAGAATCATCCTCAAGTATGAAATCTGATCTTTAACTTTGGATATCACTAATAAAAGTCACAGATCTCGACACATTTGTAAAGCTCACAATTCAAAGATCTGAATTGAAGAAAAACAAAGAATAATCCCAAAAAAAAAAAAAAAAACAGATACAAAATTGTGTGATGGAACAATCTGGATCTGATGCCCATCATTAATTTCTTCATAGATCTCATCTGCTGCAGCAATCGAGCTCTACAGTAGAAGTTTTCCACTATATTATTGATCTAGATAGCTAGGATTGGATCATGGGAAAACTGGTGATCACCTCACTTCAGATTCCTCTCTTTTTCCCTCATCAGTTCGATCTTTTTTTTTTCTTTAAATTTATTTTTGATAGATAGATAGATGTTGATGAGTTGTTTACGCCACGGCAACAGACCCTGTTCTTACGGCCTTGTTGGTCTCAGCTTCTTTGGAGGCCGATCCTTTTGTTGTTTGCGTTTTGGTTGTTTGTGTTTTTGTTGATGATCTCTTGGAGCAAGAAGCAGACACTCTCCATCTCTTCTCCTCCGCTTCATCCATATCTATCTGTTCTTGCCTGCATTCTTCACTACAAAATGGACTATTCCCTCTGCACCAATTTCATTCAATTCACAACATTAATTATTTACACATCTATCACAACCACAAAACTTATCTATCTCCACTAAAACTCTATCTAAACTATATATATTATATTATATATTCAACACTCGTAACTTTTAACATAAGATTAACTCTGATATCAGATTAAAGATCTGTTTCGTCTCAACTAAAATTAAGTTTAGACGGATAGTTTGTATATTATATGGTAAACAAAAACCAAAATCATATGATAATACCAACTGAACTCATAAAAAAATAAAAATCGCTAGCTAGCTAACCTGTACATGAAGATATCACTGTTATGACCCAAGGTTCTCTGACAAAGAGAGCAGGCGTCAAGAAAATGGGGCTGGTAATGCTGTTCTTCACATCCGATGTAGTCTAGAGCTAATCCTGGCCCCATTGATATGATCTTCTTTAAAAAGGACTTTTAATTTCGTAGTGAACTAAAGAGATGAGAGATATGTTGTGTGCTGTTGCGGTGCAGAGAAGAAAGTGAGATTGTGGGAGGAAGGAGGCCAAAGAAGAAGAGAGATGAAGCAATATATAAAGGAAGATGGGGGGATTATTATTGTTTAATACTCCGTAATTTTATATTCAGGTCATTAATGTACGGCATTGGCTATTTTAACACATTAATTAATGAAGTACCAAATCATATGCTTACTACTGTCTGTTTTTACAATTACCCTTCTGTCTAGTATGTGGTAGTAAAAATAGAGTTTTATGACTTTTATTTTATTGCATGATAATATATATATATAGGCTTTTACACATACTTAAAAATATGTAAAGCATTATAAATTTTAAAAACACTTGATAAAATTAATAAATGTAATGGTCATACCAGATGAGACCGATTTATAGAACATGTCAATTTTAATTTAATTGAATAAATTTAGATTGTTCAGGGATGCAATTTTAATATAAGTATCATTTTATAAAAATTATATTTACATTTTTCAAAATATAATTACTATTGTGTTTGTTTGTTTTTCAAATTAGAGCTTAATTACTTATATGGTGGAGTATGTAATAATGGAATATATTAGTCTCGTGTTTCATACTCAATAACAAACTTCGAGTGTGTTTGGAAATTGGAACTGCTAATAAGATAGCAGTTAAAAAAAATACTCCGTAGTTCTTTTGCATTTTGCTTGGTAAGTGTATTTTTAGAAAGGTTGAAATGCGGAGTAACTTTTTAGAAGCGACTAAAAAGTAATGTTCAACTTCCAAGAAGGTACCTTCCAGTATTAATAATAATAATAATAATAATAATAATAATAATAATAAATTTGGTTGGCGTGAGTGCAATGTATATTTTTATCCCCTAGACCCTCTCTATTAGTTATATTTGCACAATTTTTAAGGCAAAATATGCCGCCATAGATAAAAGAGAATGAAGAGAGAAGATGCTAGGTCTCTTGGTTAATTTGGAGATTTTGCAAAAATTATGGTGCCCTTACTAATGAAGAAAGTTGCACCTCACATGAGTGAGGCGTAACTCTCGCGCCCAGGCAGGTGCGTACACTGCACGTGCTCACCTGGACGCATAAATCTATATTCTTTTAGTTTTTATTTTTATAAATTATGCTTTTGTTTTTTTTTCCTTTTCTTTAATTCCTCCACACCTATAAAATCTCCTAAAAAACTGGTCTCTATTGAGGAAGTCTGGGAGTTCAAAATCTCTCTTGTATAGAAAAATAAATATGATTACCATTTTGTCCCTTAATTCAACTGGTCCTGTGCGAATGGGTGGCCTAATAATAATAATAATAATAATATTGTCAAAAAGAAATAACAATAATAATAATAATAATAATAATAATAATAATAAATAATACTTTTTCCCTTTCCGTGCTTATACCTCTTTAAATTATTTTCCCTTCCATTCC
>CM008334.1:36546009-36556764 GCA_002525835.2 Ipomoea batatas | reverse complement strand
GTACGCCTGACTACTAAGGCCGCCCCTAAGGTCGGGCAGAAAACCCTAACCGACCCAACTTAAGCCCGGGGGGGTGGTGCAGTCCAGGTTTATACGCGACAATAGACCGGTAGGTTAAACTTAGACCGGTGCCGATATTTAGACCGGTTGAACCTATCGGGCTACGTAGATCGGGATTTTATTCCTATCAATATACTTTTATTTTTTAATTATTTTTAAAAAATATAAAAATTATAATAATATATAAAATAATTATATTTATTTTAAAAAGTAAAAATAAAAATAAAAACGAGAAGAGGTTCCAGCGGACTGGTTTTCGGTCGAAACCAGTCCCACTCTACCGGAACCCACGGTCATTTTGACCAAAACACCACTTAACCAACTCCAAAAAATGACTTTTGGAAAAAGTCCGAAAGTCNCGGTCCACAAATTTGGCATCATAGAAGAAATCATTTCCATGTATGCAGCAGGTTTTATCTGCAGAAAATGTGAATTTTATTCGTCACATATGAATAACTCAAACCGTACCGAAGGATTAATTGCATTGCAGAAAAGCGGGAAGAAAATTACCAAACTACGACCACAGGGAGTTTCGAAAGATGCTCCGGTCCTGTTAGTGCTTGTGTGCTCCGGTATAGAAATAATACAATCCCTGGGCACGGCTGCGAATATACGGTCATTTAAACCGAGCATCTGGTGTAGTCCTCCAATGTCGGATATGGTTTTGTTAGAGACGCATTCTAAGCTGGAAAAGGAGATAACAAACTATTCAATCCATTTCTACCTGTAACTTGTAAGGAGCTAGAAATCCAATACAAGCAAAACAGCAAACACCTAGCATGCAAAAAGAGTGCAAGAATATATAGAAAGGGAGAGAGCGTAGGGTGTTACTTACAAGTGAAGGGGACTAAACTGAAGGAGATGAGAATCCGGCGAAGGGAGAGAGGGGAGGTGATCGGGAGGAATGAAAACGGGCAGGCCCTTGCGAGTGGTGAGGAGAAGAGCTGGAGTTTCAATGGAGTAGGGGCAGCTACCCAACTGTAAAACTCCTACCCGAGCTTTCCCGCTGCTCAAAGCCTTCACCGCGAACTTCATCTCTTCACTACTCCCTTACCCGCCGGCGCCGCCCGCTCTGCTCTGCTCTTCTTTTGCCGCTTTTGCGTTCAAACAATGTCCCATTAGGCTTTATACCTGTATATACTAGTCATTTTGAGCCAAGGTTTGAACTCAGTATTAAAATTATAATTTAATGAAACTAATTTTAAAACCTTGTTTTTAAATTAATATAGTTATACTTTTTTTTTTTGAGAACTAATATAGTAATACTTTAAAATTCCTATTTGATAAATATGAAATTCTATTTTATTTTAAATATATTTCGTATATCATATTCAATAAATGATAATTTAAATTATATACACAGTATAATTTAATTTTTTTTATATTGGTTAATATAATTTAATATTAGCAAATGATATATTTATATTTCCCCTCACATTATCTTCTCAAATATTTTGAAAGTTGTACTTTTTCTTTTATGTTAAACTGACGGTTGAACAATTTGATTGAGAATATGTCCCAAATATATTACCCCTCGTACAGTACTCCTAGTCAATATATGTCTTGGTGGGCATGGGGAATTGATACTGACCACACCCCTAGCTTGCCTGAGCATAAGGCATCGATGCGATTTGCACAGCCTAAGTGTTGATCCTGACCAATAAAGGTCGAGACGAGCCTCCCGGCCAAGGCCTCACCAAAAATGACAAAGAGTCGCAAACTCGCAGTATAACTCCCATGTAGTGGGTGGTCAGAAATCTAGGTCCACATGGCCGTTGAGACGCCGTTCCCGAACCTTCCTAATGCATGTTCAACACGTATCAGTCATGTTAGGCTCTCGACATGCGTCCCCTTCATACCTCTATAATACTGCATTTATTGCGAAGATATGGGAATTTTGGCATCCTATTTGACACACATAAGCTCGGGACCCTCTGACTTTGACATAGTTACTCGAGCTTTAGTACTTGTACGTATTACAGAAAACCAGCGTATTTACCACATCACAATTAAAATAAATGACAAAATGTATACTATGAGACCAAATGAAGCACAAAGAACTAAAATTAACTTCATTAAGGCTCAAACCCACCCCCTCCCATGTGATGGGTGCAATCAGATGTCACTAGACCACAAGGTCTTTGGATTCAAATCTTTAAATAACTATAAACCTCATTACCATTTTTTTCTCATACTTGTAAATAATGGAATAAAAAATTAAGATTTTTTTTTTTAAATCAAAAGGTCATTGTTCAATTAAATATGAAACATATATATATATATAGAATCATGATCAAATGAGAACCAGCCTTCCCATACGAACCTGGAACTACTTGCAACTCGTAATGCCTAATTGTACAACTTTTAATGAATGATTGTGCACCTAAAAAACACTATTGAAACACACAGTAAAGTTTTCATCCTTTACAGGGCGTTTGGTTGGGAGGAGGGAATTAGGGGGAAAAGAATTGTAATTCGGTGGAATTGTAATTTGGTGAATAAAGTATGAATTGAAATTACAGTGTTTGATATGCAGGAATAAGAATACAAGGAATTGAAAAGAATAGATGATACAATGATAATGCCCTTATGTAATAATAATAATAATAATTATTATTATTATTATTATTATTATTATTATTGAAGGGTAAAATAGTCTTCATCCAAACTTTGTTTCTCCCCAATGGGCGTATGGGAATTCTAACTCAACAATGGGAGGGAATTGCAATTCCCTCCTACCAAACATAATAATTTATCAATTCAATGAATTCTAATTCAATGCTCCCTTTATTACTGTCAACCAAACAGCCCATTAGTTTATTCTATTACAAAAAAAAAAAAAAAAATAGTAGTTGTAATAGTAACAGTTATAAAGAAGATATATTGTCTTTTTTCTTTTTTCTTTTTAATCTTAAATTTTGAAAGAAATATTAAAGAGACTCTTGGCGTTTGAACTACCTATTACGATTTACAATTCAATGGCGGTTTTAGGACACATAAGAATTACTCACAGTGATAATTGAATAAAGGCAAAAGGGTCAAATAGGCTCATGTACTACCATTGATTGTTCATCTAGCACCATGAACTAAAATATGGTCCATCTAGGCCATTATACTCTTAATAATTTTTCATCTAGCATTTTTAGCCTATTTCTAACAAGTTACCCATCTAATTTGATGACATGAAAAAATAAAATTAGAAAAAATGATGACATGTTATTTATGTGGATGTTTTGGATGATTTTACCCTATTTCATTAATGAAAAAAATAAAGAAAAAGAAAATGATTTCTCGCAAAGAAATATGGTACAAATCAAAGTTGTTATATAATGTTTTAACTACAGTGTACTGCATTACTGTGTATGTATACTTGTATAGTGGGGTATTCAAAATTGTTCGGCAATGAAATTCCATGAAAATCGATATATGAAAATTAAATATAATAACTTAATAGGGAAAAAAGTACTTTTGGTCCCCTAATTAGTAACACATTTGAAATGTTATCCCTATCTTTCAATTTGAACACATTTGGTCCCTCAATTATTGAGACGATTGTCAATTTAGTCCTTCTGTTAGGGTTTCCCAATTAACACCGTTTATACTATGGGCAAAACTGGAATTTCACATTGGAAAATGCACTTTTGGTCCCTCACAATCCTTAGATTGATCTTTAGCAAGAAGATTAAGCCAAATCCAAAGACAGGTTGCCAACAACAATACTCCATGCCCTATTATTTATTAAATTAAAATAAATGCATAAATACATATATAGTTTCCCAACAACTCATGTAAAACGAACAAAATAAATACGCCGTATATAGGGGGAAAGGAGACGGCAGCCACCCGCCTCCCGCCTCCTCGTCGTCACAATATAAGCATGGACAAACAAGATGGATGATAGTAGTACAAAAGCCGCCTATGAGTATGACTAACTATTGATCTAGCATGTATGTGGCAATGCCTTACTTAGAGCTGCCATTGACTACTTTTGCTGCTGCGGGGGCGCCACTTTGGTTCCATGACTGCAGTTTGGATCAGCTCCCTCCGACTCCCCGGCCGGCATCTTAGCTGGCCAGGACCGCCGCGAGTACTCCCTTTCTCAGTCTCCGAAAGTAAACCTGGGAATCCACCTGTTGCGTCACGAGGATCGTCTTCAACTTCCCAAACTCATACCGCCACTACATTCAACAACGTCGCCACGGTAGACCGCCACTGCATTCACTTTGTTGGGATTTTTGCCCGTGGAAACATTGCAGAATCCATATTTATTGAGTTTAGAGGGGAGCGAGGAGAGAACCGTGTTAAGGTTTCTCAGGTAGATGATGTTTTGTGTCTAGTTTCCCTTTGGCTTAATCTTCTTGCTAAAGATCAATCTAAGGATTGTGAGGGACCAAAAGTGCATTTTTCAATATGAAATTCCAATTTTGCCCATGGTATAAACGGTGTTAATTGGGAAACCCTAACAGAAGGACTAAATTGACAATCGTCTCAATAATTGAGGGACCAAATGTGTTCAAATTGAAAGATAGGGATAACATTTCAAATGTGTTACTAATTCGGGGACCAAAAGTGTTTTTTTCTCTAACTTAATATATTGTATTGGGTAAATTTTATTATTCTTTAAAAAATAATTTAATCTTCATATATCGATTTTAATGGAATCTCATTGTTGAACGACATTGAATAGCCCGCTATACATACACAGTACACTGTAGTTGAAACTTTATATAACAACTTTGATCTCTGCCCTATTTCATTGCAGGAAATCATCAAAAAATACAATATCTTAAGTTATTCAATTATCCAAAAATCCAAAAATATTAATTTATTTTTAAAATAAAATAAAATTTACCCAATACAATATCTTAAGTTATTATAAAAATAATTTAATTTTCATATATCGATTTCCATGAAATCTCATTGCCGAACGATAGTGAATACCCCGCTATACATACACTGTAGTTAAAACTTGAACTAATATCATTTTTGATCCCACGACTTTTGAGGTCTTATCACTTTTGGTGCACAATTTTGAATTTTTTCAATTTTGGTACCTAAATTTGTTATTTTTATCAGTTTTGGTCCTTCCGGCCAAATTGATGGCAAAATGTTGCAGAATTTTATATTTTAAGGACAAAATCATTATCCCAAAGAAAGATCTTCAATATCTTAACAAAAGAAAAATCATATAAAGAGAAAAATAAAGATTTGTCAATCGTCGATGCTATAAATCTTATAGATCTCTATCTAGTTTCTATCTGTCTTCCCCATTATTTGCGCCGATAAAACACCTATAAATATGATTTTACAGTGATTTTGTTTAGATAATGAAGACGTTTCATTGAGATGACGATTTTACCCTTAAAATATAAAATTCGACAACATTTCACCGTCAATTTGATCGGAAAGACCAAAATTGATAAAAAGTATAAAGTTAGGGACCAAAATTGAAAAGATTTAAAGTTGTGCACCAAAATTGATAAAACTCAAAAGTCGTGGGACCAAAAGTGATATTAATTCTTAAAACTTTATATAACAATTTTGATTTATACCCTATTTCATTGCAAGAAATTATTTTTTTCATTAATGAAAAAGGGTAGAAATCATCCAAAACATCCACATAAATAACATGTCATCATTTTTTCTAATTTTATTTTTCCATGTCATCAAATTAGATGGGTAACTTGTTAGAAATAGGCTAAAAATGCTAGATGAAAAATTATTAAGAGTATAATGGCCTAGATGGACCATATTTTAGTTCATGGTGCTAGATGAACAATCAATGAAAAATTTATCTTACATCTTTCTTTCTTTATGGAAAGATATACAAATTGTAGATAAAGAAATAAGTTGGGCATGCAGGTAGGAAGGCCTAAATTAAAATTCATAATACATTATAGACCTGAGAATGTAATCTCATATAATTCTTTTCATTCAATACTATAAAACAAACAAGAAAATGATGTAGCATTGAAGAGCCATTATATGAGCAGACTGCACCGCATAGGACATTATAAGATTGCTACTCATTTCAGATATCCTTAAAGATTGCAAACAAATCGCCATTGATGTAATCATTATCAACCAAACTGACCAAGAAGTGTGTGTTCTGAACCTGCAGGGATAGATTAATGATATGAAGAACACATTATTGTTTTCCAGATTGATAGTAAATGGAGGAGAATATGAGATTGATGAGAGATGAAGATTGAAGAGACATACCTGTTCAAGTACTTTCCTAGATGGATCAGTCTCAGGGTATAATTGCGCCCAGCCCTTTGTCCAGAATTCAAAAGCCTCATCTTTCCATATCACGAAGCTAGCAGGATCTACAACTGTTGGTTGAATTATCTCTTTTGCTGGGAAGACCCCCCATGTTACAGCATTAACATCAGTTTGATNGTGTGTGTGTATATATATTTGTGTGTGTGTGTATATATATATATATATATATATATATATATACATAAAAGCCCAAATTCATTAAATAAATCAAATAATCAAACTCACAAATTTTCTCTATTAATTAACTTATTTCTTTTGTCAAGATTTCAATGATGGAGGGCATTAAGTATCTAATTTAACTTCATTACTCTCTAAATTTAAGGTATGTGTTTTAGTTTTATTAGTTGATTAATTAATTGGTAACTTATTGTGTGTTTTTATTACTAGTATTTTCGTCTGTATGTTACACGGAATGAATTTGTTATAGTATTTTCACCCGTGTGTTTTTATTTACATTTTTACTCTTTTAGGATGTAAATTTTCTAGGTTGGGTTATTATTTTTGAATTTTACAAATATTAATAATGATTCTTTATTTCACAATCTTGGTTTTCGTCTTCATCCCTTAAATTTTGAAATATATATTCAATTAATCAGTAAATCGAATATTAATTTATTATCAAAGAATTGACAACTTTTTATTTGATAAAAGAGTGACAATGTATATTTAAATAAATGTAAATATTTTTTAGGGAAAATTATAATTCTCCTCCCTAAGTTATAGAATTCATCCCTAATGGTAGTCGTGTTCACTTTTCATCCTTAAACTATAATTGGTGTCGCAAATTTCGTCCTTTTAATAACATGTTGTGCTCACTCTTCGTCCCTAAGCTATACTAATTGCAAATTTTGTCTCAAATGTTTTTTAGTAAAGCGACGAAATTTGCAACATCAATTACGGAGTATATTTTAGGAACGAAAAGTGAGCACGACCAACAATTAGAGACGAATTCTACAATTACCCTATAACTTAGGGATGAAAAGTTAAATTTTCGTATTTTTTACTATTGTATATATTTTGTGTTATGTGAAAAATTTGAAAGTAATATTTGACAACCTTAACGATCGTACTCATATAATTATATATTTCATATATTATTTCATATAGTATAATTAAAAATAGTTATCAATAATAATCGTCGCACAATAATGTATGGTATATATATAATGATATTGTATAGTTGATACTAATGTGGATTAACTTGATAAGGGGATAAGGTATTACAATTAAGGGGAGAAGGCGCAATGGAGTACTAACTTGGTTTCTATGAAGATGCAATGGAGGTTTACAAATAAGGGGAGAAGGTATTACAATTGTGATTGTATTAATATGCGCCAATTAAGCTAAAATGTGTTTGGAAGTTACATTGTAACTATTTTTTTATTTTTATTTTGGTAAAGTTAGTGGCGTATTTTGTAAGTTTATATAAAACAAGGATCAAAAGTTCAAAACAACTAACATTGCACCCAAAAAAAAATTTGCACAAAATCCCATTTTTACTTTTTAAAAATTTAAAACTAAGGGTATTTTGATCATACTAACTAAGTTGAAAGGAAGAAAAGATAGAAATTAAAAAAGTAATATGTGACAAAAATGCCCTATCTATTTTTTTTTTTGGGCAAAAAAAGAAAAAGAAAAGAAGGCATTGGTTTAAAAGGTTTTGGAAATGCTCTCAAATAGGAATAGACCAATTCTATCCCACCCATTATATTATGGATTAGGGTCTACCATAAGCAATGCGAATCATATACAAATTATGTGTCTGCAGTCAATATATTATGTTAACTGCAATACAAAATATTTCAATTGTACACACATGAGATGTTGGTTAACATGTTATGTGTATGTAGTTATCATGTTATGTATATGTAATTACCATGTAATGTGCCTTCAATTTGTGTATAGGTACAAAAATAGTTAAATTAACTGCATATACAAAATGTGTCAACTGCAGGTACAAATCTGAAAATTATTTTTGGATTGTCCACAATGTAAGATAGATCCTAATCCCTGATATAATTTGCCTCTATAAATTAAACTTTTTTTTAATGAAAAATATTACTCCTACTCCCAATTTCTACCCTTAACTTTTACTTACTCTCACAAAATTTTGATGTTAGACAATTTCCTTGGGATCCACAATATGAAGATAACTAATCATCAATTATTACATCAAGGAGTAAAGGTAAGTGATCGGAGTACATGTAATATAACTCTCTTTTTTTATTGAGCTTGCACATTTATTATTGTACATTACCTCCATGTCATTTTATGTGTTTCTTTNTTTTTTTTTTTTGAATGCTACTGACTCTGTTACATTGTAGTATCTGTTCATGTGTTTATAATTGTAGCATTCTTTGATTCATGATAACAGGATTATCGTCATCAGGGGCAGCACACTTTTGGATACTACCCACAGTACGGCTTCTCAAACTCAACGCTATGGCAGCCATATGAAAACCCCGAGCTCTCATCAAGTTCATCTTACTCGAGCATTAGAGCGGAAGTTGAACTTTCGGATGATCTAACTAGATATGGCTGTACGTCTGCATATTCAGCTCAGGGAAGCTACATTGGCTTTTATGGCAGCGAAGACGCATCAGGCCAAGGTTTTGACCAGAGCATCTTGTTAACAAATCCAAATCTCTTCTGAAAAACCGAGGGTTCAAACACAAACATGACAGCGAGATAACTTCAATCTTCTGATGTAAGTCACTTCTGCCCTTCCCTATCACGACGGCTTTAATTGCATCAGAAGATCATTTCTCGTTTCTCGAAGTAGTTCTTATTAATCTAAAGTCATCATCGAATAAGTTTCAGTTGTTGAAACCTGCTACTTTCCCTTGTTGATAATATATGGTGTTGGGGTATATGAAAGAAAGCCAATCTTCCCATTCTATGAGTATCATGTCTTCTGCATATTGTAAGAAGTTTTAGGTCTAAGAGAAGATGGAAGCAATAATAGTAAAACTATATGGTATGGTATGGTATGGTATATTGGTATGGTATACGGCGACACTAAAGACAAATTATTGTTCGTTACAACAAAACTTGTTAACGAGTGTGATGCAATGTGAGCACTATTCTCACACATCGCGGTAGAATTTCTTGACACCCGAGGAGAAGATAATGATCAAAGGAATGTTGTTGAAATGAAGATGGTATCCTAGGATTTTTTTTTTTTTTTTTGTCAGTTGAAAGTAATGCTATCTGTTGAAAGCTCCTAAATGTTGTATTCACTTTCCTCCCATTTTGTTTGTCTATTCGACTTAGTAAAAAGTTTAAAGAGGAAAGTCCTTTCATTTATATTTACTTTTGCTTTGTCGTTCCAATATGACCTTTTGAAAATGCCTTTACTTTTACTTTAAACGGTAAGTATATAATGTATTACAATTTTAATTTAATTGTTTTTTAATAGAACTAACTCTATTAGATTGTAATAACATACGCCTTCTGAATAGATCGAACTCATGACCTCCCATATGGGAGAGTCACTATTCTGCCATCTGAGCACAAGGTGTTACTACAATGAAATATAACATTTCAAACAATTGGTTACAAATTATTAAAGGGCGTTTGGTTGAAGCAAAGGAATTAGGTGGCAAAAGAATTGTAATTCTATGGGAAAATAATAATATGGGAATAAAGTAGAGTTTAAATTCAAGTATTTGGTTTGCAGGAAAAAAATTACTGGGAATTTCAATTCCAATGTTTGGTATACATGTGAATTGAAATGGAATAAGTAGTATAAAATTCAGAATGCCCATTATTATTATTATTATTATTATTATTATTATTATTATTATTATTATTATTATAAATAATGCAAATTTTCAATCACTATTGAATAGAAATAAAGAATTTATTCACTATTATAAACGAAGGAATTTAATTGCCTTCAAAATTAGAGAGAAATTAAGTGAAAATGGAATTGTGATTCCCTCTAACTAAACTCCCGGTAAAAGATTTTGATTAATGTTAGGTGCAGGATGTGTCTAACGGCAGATACATAATCAGAATGTTATTTTTGGACCAGAGTCCATAATGCAATGGTAGATCCTGATCCATGGTATAGTTTACCCAGAGAGATGTCAATCTTAACTTAGAAAAAGACGCAAATTTTACTGTGGACCGCGGTCCACAATACATACTACTATAGTAGTTCAGGCATCAAAACAGTGTCGTTTTGATTAATGAAAAGAAATAGCACCCGTTCCGCGCCGTTCCACAAAAAGTAATTCTATGTGTATAACATATTCAGTTTCATTTTATATACATTCCAATTTCCTTTCAACATAACTACAGCTTCTTTTCGATATAACTACAGTTTCATTCGACATTATACAATCAAATATGTGAAACTGTTATTCGGTTTCATTTTATATACACTATAGTTTCATTACAACACAA
>CM008334.1:36402808-36416557 GCA_002525835.2 Ipomoea batatas | reverse complement strand
ACTGTAGGGACATAAACAATGGGTAGCTGAAGTTCAGTTTCTTGGGGTTTTGGAGCACCCAAATCTCGTCAAACTAATTGGATATTGTGCTGTGGATGGGGAGCGAGGCATTCAACGACTGCTTGTATATGAATTCATGCCAAACAGAACTCTCGAAGATCATCTTTTTAGTACTGCTTATCCACCTCTTTCTTGGCTAAGAAGACTGCAAATAGTCCTTGGAGCAGCTCTGGGCTTGACTTACTTGCATGAAGAATTGGAAGTTCAGGTTTGTTTGAAGTTTGTGTGAGAGCATTTGTGCTATCTATCTGTGTGAGAGTTTTTGTGCCTCACTGCCTTTAATAGTTGCATTTATCAACTACTCCATTAATCCACCAGAAAATAGTTTTTAAAAAATGTATAAAATGATGAGTGTGGCCAATTTAGTGATGTGTACAAACTACATGTTATCGCAAATGCTTCGAAAACTATGGCCGGTTTCATGGAATTCCAAACATCAATTCTCTCTCTCTGGTATTACCCCATAATGTTATGGCTTTATCCGAGTCGTAAGAAACTGAAACAACAATTAGGAACTTTTTTTTTTATGCCCATGATTTTGTGTTTTTATGCCATTGCGCTTCTATGGTTGTTTCTCGAGGGATTCTCTATTTCACTTACAAATGAAAGTTGTCTCCGTGTAATGGTACAAGTAACACGATCTAAGCAGCTAAATATGTATGATATAATTCTTCTCTTACATTACTTGGAAGTATATGGTTCTCTCTGACCATTCTTATGAACTAATCCTTTTTCTTTTATATTTGTTTTCAAAAGAAAAATGCTTTGGTAAACAAAAGAAGATACTGGCAAATGCTGCATAATCTTCGTGATGATGAGTTTGAACACCATTCTTATTTTTTTTCTAAGCAGTTGTCATTTTGAGCTAACCCCATCTGCAAATGGCACAGGTTATCTATCGAGATTTCAAGTCATCAAATGTGTTATTAGATAACGATTTCAAACCAAAGCTCTCGGACTTTGGTCTTGCAAGGGAGGGCCCGACAGGTCTGCACACTCATGTTTCTACAGCGGTATGCTTTCTTCATCTATCTTTTGCTGACATGTAATATAAAATGTATGAATTCCATAGTTTTTGAGGAACACAACTTGTTTTTGGGTGATGAGGGAAACCCGCAGCCACAACCCGAGGATATGCACTGGTAAACCCTGCCTTGTAACCCTAGCCAACAAATGACCACAAGGAGGTAAATCAGCTTAGGTTGCTCATAAGTGACTGGCTCAAACCAAGAGGGTTGGGATTTGAACTCGTGACCTTGTGGTTAACCCTAGCCATCTTGACTAGGGTTAACCCCACACATAAGTTTGGTTGTAGGGACAAGTGACCCCTAACCTAAATAAATGTGTTACCAGGTTGTAGGAACACATGGTTATGCAGCCCCGGATTACATCGAAACTGGTCACCTTACAGCTAAGAGTGATGTTTGGAGCTTCGGTGTTGTACTATACGAGATCCTATCAGGTAGAAGATCACTGGACAGAAACAGACCTAGATCAGAACAGAAACTGTTGGAATGGGTTAAGCACTATCCTGCTGACAGTCGGAAATTCAGCATGATAATGGACCCGAGACTGGAAAATCAGTATTCACTAGGAGCAGCTCGAAAGGTTGCAAAGTTAGCAGATGCCTGTTTGTCGAAGAATTCAAAGGAACGGCCCCAAATGAGCCAAGTTGTGGAATCCTTGAAACAGATCATTCAGAGCTGTGGCGGTGAGAGTAGCCCCTTGCACGAGTGCGTGGAAGACGATCCAGTTGACGACGAGAAACCCAAGCAGATGGGACCCGCAGAATCAGCGAAAAGGCGGATGGCACAGTTGGCCAAGCTAAGCGAACATGTTGGTGGAATCAGCAGAAGAAGGTTTATGATGATGCAGAGAGCCAAAGTTACATGATAAAAGGCAAGCATGCATTTTTTATGTGAAAGCTTCAAATATGAAGAAGGAAATGTGATATTTCTATCAATCTGAAACAAGGTTAACAAGACCACGAAACACATGTTCAAAGTAATTCAAAGTAGTGTCACAGGTCTCAGGTTGTATGCCCATCTTGGCTGTTTATGTTGGGGCCAAAATTTTCTGAAATTAATGCAAATCCGGTTGGACAAAGTTGAAAGACTTCAATGAGCTAGAATAACACCAAAATTCTCCAATATACTTTGATTAATAAGTTATATGTAGATGTCGTGAGGTTTGATTGGAGAAATTGTTTATTTTTTTATGTTGGGCCGAGGCCGTGATGGACCAAGTCCAACAATTAGTGCTAGGGGATTGTTGGACGAGACTCTCAAATCTAGCACCCTGTCTCTCGAAATACGGTGGCTATATATAAGGAAATAATGTTGCACTTTTGTTGTGAGCTATAACTTTTTATGTAGTGGTCAACGCATGATTTTAACAAGTGGTATTAAGCCCTAACAACTTGAGACCTGTGACACTACTGGTATGTTGAGGCCAAAAACCTATTCCGTTGTTTATGGTAAACCTAGGCCGGTGATTGACTAAGTTCAATAAAATTATAACTTTTAACGTAATAATAAACGTTTGATCCTTAACACTTTTTCTGATCTAAAACCATTATAAGCGGACACGTACTAAATGCCATTTTAACATGATGTGGGTATTTATTTATTTATTTGAGTACGTAGGTTAGGTAGGTATTATAGTCAAGACAATCTTATTCTTATTCTTTTTTCTTTTTTCTTTTTTAGCCTAATTTTGACCGATAGATTTTATATATTAAGAAAATGCTATATATTAATTTTTTCATCTAAAATCAATATAAGCAGACAAGTATTTAATGTCCTTTCAAGTATTCAACATGATGTAAATATTGATTTGTTAGTTCAAGAAATCCTATTCTTTTTTTTTTTTTTTTTGTTTGTTCGTGTAATTTTAACCGATAAGTTTTATATATATTAAGGGAGTGTATTCAATCAACTTTATAATTTAGACATTTATAGACTTTTAAAGACTTTTATCAACTTTAAAAGTTTGGTGGTATTCAATTTAGACTTTTAAAAACTCTTTAAAAGTATACTGGTATTCGATTCAGATTTTTATAGAGTTTTTAAAAGTCTACTGGTATTCAAAAGTTATTAACTTTCATAGATTCTATCAGAATAGAATATGATTTTTGTAGACTTTTTCCTCATTAATATAAATAGATGAAATCCAACCTTCCAACCCCAAACTTTTGAACATTCTCTACAGACTTTGTTTTCTTCTATTAAAACTAGACAAACTTTTTATTAATTTTACGGTACGTTTCAAACCTTTCATAAATACTGATATACTTTGTTACGTAATATTATTATTTTTAATATTCAATGAAAAAAATTGTTGCGATCATAAAAATTAAAAGAAAAATGCTGCGATCGCAGCAAAAATAATTTGCTACAATCGCAGCAGGTTGTTGTTGTTCAATTACATATATAGTATTACAATTGTATAATTTATATTTTATAATTTTTATTTAATTAATATAATTTTATATAATTGTATGATAATTAATTATTAATATATGTATTTGTGTTAAGTTGAATTTTTTGAGAGATTCTATTTATTTTATAGTAATTATAAATGGAAGATGTTCATCAAGAAAAGAGTAAAAGTAAAAAAAGAAAAAGTTCATGAAAATTATGCATTATGGGCACTTGAGGAGAGTAATGAGTTAATGATTATTATATTATTCAACATTAGTTGTTTCATTAGTTCAAGAAATATTTTTATTGGTTATATTTAGTGAAAATTGATTATATTTTCTTTAGGTATAATATACTCTATTCTTATGACAATCAATATTTTTTTTTTGCAATTCATTAATTTATTTATGATTTATAAAAATATAAATTTATAAGAAAATTATAAATAAATGTATTAATAGAAGTTATTGAATGTTTGTACGAGTGTATTCAATTTAGAGTTTTAATGACTTTTGTAGACTTTTTAATATGAAATTTTTTTTAAAAGTCTATAAATGTTTGTCCTATGGATATTTATAAACTCTTATAAAGTTGATAATAGTTTAAAAAATTCTAGGAAAGTCTTCAAAAGTTAATTTTACGTTCTCAACCTACTGAAGCACAAAGAGTCAACGGTTGCCACCATTCTCAAACCCATTCCCATCATCCATGTGAGAGTGTAAACTAAGACACTGGGTGCCACTAGACCACAAGGTCTTTGGCAAATCGATCACTTTAAAAGTATTTGAAAGTTTTTAAAAGTCTTGATTGAATACACCCCTAAGAAAATGCTATAGAATGATTGTTTAACTATTTAATTTGACAATGAGGTCCAATTAAAATATTCAAATAACAAATGTCCAACTTATAGGCCTAAATTTTAAAAATTCCACAAAAAAGTCAAGAGTAAAAGTCTAAAAAGAAGGCATAAATGATATATTATAGAGGAAAGATTTTCATGCATCACTCCTATACTAATGTTTAAAAAGGAAATAAGAATTATTTTTAAAAAGATTTTACTTTTTTCTTTATTTATTTCAATTGCTTAATATGACCAAAAATACGCAAATCATTTTTATTTTTAGTAGAATATGTACTGTCAAAGTGTTATGCACCAAGAAAATTTTCATACTATATATAACAGTAACAACGAAAAAGGATACAAAAACCACTAGTGAAGCATCCAAAGCTAACAAAGTTACAAGACTTTTTGGGAGGCAAACCAAGCATTTTCCTGCCTCAATCACAAGCTTGCCACATCCAAAATGTAACAGTTGGTTGAGTTGCAGTGTTGTCACTTCTATACCAAAAATAAGTTCAAGCTTTTGTGAGATAAATACTACTCCCTCCGTCCCATTTTATGTGTCTTACTTTCCTTTTTAGTTTGTCCCAAAATGTTGTCCACTTTCTAAAAGTGAACATCACCATCATTCTACAAGTTTCTTAACTTCGTGAATATATTTACGATGTAATTTCTCATTTATCCTTTATGTGTTTTGACTTTTGAGTGTATAAATATACAAAAATCTAAATCTATTTTTACTCAACTTAAATTAAAAGTGAACTTCACTCAAAATATATTTCAAAATAAACACATTAAATGTCATTTTTACTAATTTTTCCCAACAAATGTGATCTGATTGTATGTGTGCGGTAAATCAATTATTATATGGTGAACCATGGTGATGTGCCACATATATGTAAATTATCAAATGAACCTGTAATAGAATTAAAATGATACTTTAGTGTTGCTTTAATGAACATATTCAGTGTATAAAATAAAATTGAATAGCAAAGATACAAATATGTATATTGTCAAATAATAATTGTGTTTTGAATTTAAAATGATACTGTAGTATTGCTATAACGAAAATATTGTGTTTACAAAATAAAATTGGATAGCAAAGATATGAAATGTAATTAAAATGATACTCCAACGTTATTATAATAAACTTAGTGTATGTGAAAATTAAAACTAAATTAGAACTCATACCAAAGTCCAAGCTACTACATGGATTATGTGTACTTTCAAATTTTACTCCCTCACTTTTAATCTCTCTTATGTGGCAAACAATGATATGTTATTTTCACCATCATGTGGGTGTGGATCCCTAAAAAAGTGCGGTGAATGCATGCATCCTGAATTTCTAATTAATCTAAGGCTGGGATTTGATTCTATATATTGTAGTGTATGTGTACCCGAACCATCTGAACTAAAATTAGAAAGTGAAAGTGAGTTCCTATATTTAGAACTATAAAAATCGGTCTGATTTGCCAACCCATTTAGCCTTTGTTTAAGCATGTTGGGTTTTATTTTCTCCGATCCGATCTAAATGGGTTGTCCCGTTTAGCCCCTAAGGGGTACCAGTGTTATACATGTTGGTCTCATGGCCTATGTAACCCGTGGGCACACCCATATAACTCGCTAGCCCTAGTTATACCTCCATCATAAGTTTATGAGAAAATTGCCATTTTGGTCCAATGACTATTATAGTAGTGTTGATTGCTATCCGCGACTTTCAAAAATGTTAATTACGTACCATGACTATGCATTTTTTTCTCAATTTTGGTCCAGGCGGAAAAAATTAAACCAACGTTTATCCTGAATTGGGAGGGGTAAAAAAGTCTTTTCCTATTGTAATTTTTTGGTCTTTGACTGCTGTTCCAAATCCGGTCAATTAGGAACAGCAGTCAAAGACCAAAAAGTTACAATAGGAAAAGACTTTTTTACCCCACCCTCAGGATAAACGTTGATTTAATTTTTTCCGGCCAGTTTTGACCGGCTGGACCAAAATTGAGAAAAAATGCATAGTCATGGTACGTAATTAACATTTTTGAAAGTCGCAGATAGCAATCAACACTACTATAATAGTCATTGGACCAAAATGGCAATAAGGATGAGGAGGGTGATGTTGGAGTTTCAATGGAATATGACAGTGTTAAAACAGAACATCAAGTAATGAAACCAAATGGTAGTGATGACATTAACTTCTCTGATGATGATTCACTAATGGAATCTGACAGTGATGGTGATAGTAAATGGCCTATTTTTAGAGCTGCCACTGACATGAATGATCCTCAATTTACATTAGGCATGACAGTTGCAACTAAACAAGAGTTTAGAGAAGCAGTTCAGAGTTATGGTTTCAAAAATGGGAAAGATATTAGAACTCCTAGAAATGACGAGAGGGTTGTAGTTGAGTGTTCACAACAGGGTTTCCCTTGGAGAATAGGGTTGAGAAAAGTGGTAAACTCACATTCTTGGAGGATTCTAAACATGGTTGATGTGCATCAGGGTTGTACTTGGGCTTGGGAGAATTCCATGGTAAAAGCAAGTGTGATTGCTAAGAGGTGGGCCAAAGAGTTAAAAGACCATCCAGACTGGATGATGAAAAAATTCAGGGATGCAGTGTGCAGTAAAGAGGGGTTCTATGTAAGTGACCAACAAGCCTATAGGGCTATTTGGAAGGCAAAGAAACAAAGAGTTGGTGATGATGAAGACAACTTCAAGAGGATTTGGAGTTATTGTGCTGAAATGTCAAGGACAAACACTAAGAGTAGTTGTGTAGTAAAGACTAGTGATTTAAGTGCTGAAAATGGAGAGGAAAGATTCTTGAGAATGTACATATGTTGGGAAGCTAGCAAAGTGGGATTCAAACACTGTAGGCCTTTAATAGGTGTGGATGGTTGTCACTTGAGATGTGCAACAGGTGGGATGTTGCTAACTGTTGTGACTGTTGATGCTAATGATAGCATTTTTCCACTTGCATATGCTATTGTTGAAGGAGAGAAGAAGGAGTCTTGGTCTTGGTTTCTACAATTACTGAAGGATGATTTGGAGATAACAGAGGATAATGAGACAGGATTCTATTTCATAAGTGACAAACAGAAGGGTTTAATCCTTGCATTTGTGGTGGTCCTGCCTGGTGTGGAGCACAGATTCTGTGTTAGGCACCTACATGCTAATATGAAGGTAGCAGGGTTTCAAGGCAAGGCATTAAAAGATGCTTTATGGGCTTGTGCCAGGGCAACAACTCTTAATTCCTACAATGACTATTTAAGGAAACTTAGGGCATTAGATGAAGATGCATATCAGTGGTTAGGTGATAAGTCTCCTAGTGAATGGTCTAGATCTCACTTCTCAACACACAACTACTGTGATATGTTGGTGAACAACATATGTGAGTCTTTTAATTCATCCTTACTTGTAGCTAGGGACAAGCCTATTATAGACTGCCTTGAAACAATAAGAAAGATGCTAATGAGTAAGTTCTTTGAAAAGAGACAAAAGACATCTGGTTGGAAGACACAGATATGCCCAACAATTGTTGGAAAGTTGAAGAAAGTTGAGAAAGAGGCAGCAGCATATTTGGCAACTCAGTGTGATTTCTTTAAGTTTGAAGTGGGCTAGTTGTATGGGGACCAACAGGAGGTGGATTTGGAAAGGAAAACTTGTTCCTGTAGGAAGTGGGATTTGTCTAGGGTGCCTTGCAAGCATGGAGTTTGTGCAATATGGAAAATGTATGGCAAGGTGTCTTTGTTTGATTTTGTCCATCCATGTTACTCAAAGGAGAGCTATTTGAAGATATATAGTTGCTCCATTAATCCTATGGCAGGCCCTTCTGAGTGGCCAGTGACTTCTTCCAGAACACCCCCGCTGCCACCTATGTATTTTGCCAAAGTGGGGAGGCCTAAGAAGCTCAGAACTAGATCTACTGGTGAGGTTGATCCACCCCTAAGTCAAGATGGGATGACTGTTTCAAGAAGACACATCCAATTGCATTGTGGGATTTGCAGACAACCTGGACATAACTCAAGAAAATGTCCATCAAATCCAAATCAAAAGGTAATAAGCGTTCTTTAACTTGTAATGTTCCATTTGCTTTGTTTTAAAATTGTAACTTAGTGTTGTCTATTGTTTCAGTTGAAGCCAAAGAAAAGAGTTATTTATACAACAAAACAGATCCCTATTCACATTTCTAGCCAGCACCAAGCAAATGTACTTGGTGAAGGTACTTCTACTCACCATGATCATGAACAAGAACAGCAGCAAGAGGAGGTTATAGTTGAAGCTACTGGGCAGCAGGAGGAGGTTATTAGTGGAGTTGGAGTTGGGCAGCAGCAGCAGGATATGGATGTCCTTCAAGGCACTGGGCAGCAGCAACAAGCAGATGTACTTGAAGGTATTGGGTAGCAAAAGCATGATGAAGTTAGAGTAAGAGGTCTAAAGAAGAGGCAATCCAACCGCAGGAAGCCATACTATACCAGGAGCAAGACAACTCTGAAGTCCAAATTCGTTGGCAACAATGATGACCCTATCAACATTGATTGAATGAAGCTTAGAAAGATGTGAATGTGTTTGGAAATGTAGTCAGTTTTTGTGAATGTGTTTGGAAATGTGAATGTAGTCAGTACTTGTGTTCATACAATGGTTTTTGCAACTGGTTTTTGCAACTAGCAGTACTGTATTTATTGTACTGGCAATAGAATGGCGATAGAATGTAATGGTTTTTGCAACTGGCAGTACTGTATTTACTGTATTGGCAATAGAATGGCAATAGAATGTAATGGTTTTTGCAACTGGCAGTACTGTAATTATTTTTGCTAAATGAATGAAAAGGATAAGTTCATTGCCATTGAATACTTGTGTTCATACAAAACCTTCCCATTTCTTAAATTACAAACAATCACTTCAATACAAAATGTAGCCATTTCAAGGATAACTATACATTCAATATTACTACAAAGATTACAATCACAAAGGATAAGTGTTCATTTCAACCACAATATTTACTACCAACAAAACCTACAAAGATTACAATCAATATTCCTACAATCTTGTTAAACACTTTGCCCTTCTCCTGCTTCTTATCACCTTGAAGCTTCATATTCAACACCCTTATCTCATCATCTTGTCTATTTATGCGTTTCAGCAATCCCGGAATTATTCGCTTCGAACGGGAACACATTGGAGGATCATACCAATCCACAAATCCACACCCAACCCGACTCTGTTTTATGCATTTCCAAAACCAACAAACAAAATTAGATTCTCGAAATCAGTACATTAATCCAAACCCTAACAAAAATAAAAGATACTTACAATACCAGCAGAGCATAGCCAAAATCTATGACTTGGGTTCTCGTTCGTCCATGAAGTTCGAATCTTCAATTGGTGACCACATTTATAATAGATAATGGGAAACCTTTCCCCAAATTCGTAGAATTCGTTACCATTATTCGAAGAAGAGGAAGAGAAATTACTCATACCCACGTAGTTGATGGAGACTGGAGCTCGAAATCGTAGCAATTGTTCGCGTTTCTGCCGTCCCGTTTGTGTTCTTCGCGTGGATGAAAATGGATGAAAATGGCCACAACAACCAGTTATATTCCCTTTCCCAAATCTGGTCAATTAGGAACAACAGTCAAAGACCAAAAAATTACAATAGGAAAAGACTTTTTTACCCCTCCCAATTCAGGATAAACGTTGGTTTAATTTTTTCCGGCCAGTTTTCGCCGGCAATTTTGCCAGCTGGACCAAAATTGAGAAAAAATGCATAGTCATGGTACGTAATTCACATTTTTGAAAGTCGCGAATAGCAATCAACACTACTATAATAGTCATTGGACCTAAATGGCAATTTTCTCTAAGTTTATTTAAATGTTCATTAGTTTAAATGTGTTTGTAATTTTGCATTAGAATTTAAAAATAATATTAATAGTAAGAATTGAACTCTTAATTTCTCCTTTATTCTTAACCTAGTAAGATCAATTAAATGCTAAAAGCATTTATTAAAATTTTTTTGTATAACAATATATTTATTTAAATCATTCACTAACATTTTTTTTTGAGAGTACTAACATTATTATTATTATTGTTATTATTATTATTATTATTATTATTATTATTATTATTATTTAGGAAATTGGAATATGAATTTCCAGAATAGCTTTAAAATGTAATTGCTAAATTTATCATCCACATTACACCATCAACAGTAACCCCAGAGTGATCATATATCACATACTGCAATATAGTAGGAACATACAATACAGTAATTGCTAAATTTATCATTCACTAACATTATATATTTATATAATTATATAACAACACACACATATTAATGATCAAATGAGAACCACCCCATAGGCGAGAATGTGAGAACCAACATGAATGTAAACAATCTACTCAAAGCTAGATTGTGTGCGATTGTGTGCATTTATATTGTAGTTCACAGTTTTCACCTAAGGAGCGGTTTTAATTTAGTCATATTATAATTATTAACTTTTACATGTATTAATTAATACGTTTAATTGTAATTTTATATTGATATTAATATAATTATATTTGCAAATCGCAACTAATGTAAATTTTATTTATTACACAAATTAAGTAAAGATATAAACTATTCTTTTTATAAACTTCATAACTTATAGGCCCTGTTTGGTAAATAATCAGCCTATCAGCCAATTTTGGCTTATTTAACAAGTATTAGTTGTTTGGTTAATAAGCTTTTTGTAACTCCAAAATACTAAAATTCAAAAGGCTACTCAAAGCAGCCTTTTCAATTAGCTTTTTGAGAAAAGAAATTATACCAAACAGCCATCAGCAAACAGCTAATTGATCAAACAACTTTCTACAATCAGCCAATGTTATCAACTAATCATACCTTCTTACCCAAACAACCAACCAAATCAGCCAACAACCATTTACCAAACAGGGCCATAATATTATAATATAAAGTAAAAATAAAATATTACATATAAATTATATCAATATTAAATAAATTATAAGTATATTTCAAATTAAACTAGGACGTATACACTAATAATTATAAGGCAAAAGGGTCAAATAGGCCTATGTACTACCATTGATTGTTCATCTAGCACCATGAACTAAAATATGGTCTATCTAGGCCATTATACTCTTAATAATTTTTCATCTAGCATTTTTAGCCTATTTCTAACAAGTTACCCATCTAATTTGATGACATGGAAAAATAAAATTAGAAAAATGATGACATGTTATTTATGTGGATGTTTTGGATGATTCGTACCATATTTCATTAATGAAAAAAAATAATTTCTTGCAATGAAATATGGTAGAAATCAAAATTGCTATATAAAGTTTTAAGAATTAAGATCACTTTTGGTCCCACGAATTTTGAGTTTTATCAATTTTGGTGCACAACTTTAAATTTTTTCAATTTTGGTCCCTAAATTTATAATTTTTTATCAGTTTTGGTCTTTCCGGCCAAATTGACGGTGAAATGTTGTTGAATTTTATATTTTAAGGGTAAAATTGTCATCTCAATGAAACGTCTTCATTATCTAAACAAAATCACTGTAAAATCATATTTATAGGTGTTTTATCGGCGCAAATAATGGGGAAGACAGACAGAGATCTATGAGATTTATAGCATCGACGATTGACAAATCCTTATTTTTCTCTTAATATGATTTTTCTTTTGTTTAGATATTGAAGATCTTTCTTTGATAATGATTTTGTCCTTAAAATATAAAATTCTACAACATTTTGCGATCAATTTGGCCGGAAGGACCAAAACTGATAAAAATAACAAAGTTAGGTACCAAAATTGAAAAAATTTAAAGTTGTGCACCAAAAGTGATAAGACCTCACAAGTCGTGGAACCAAAAATGATATTAGTTCAAGTTTTAACTACAGTGTATGTATAGCGAGGTATTCACTATCATTTTTTTCATTAATGAAATAGGGTAAAATCATCCAAAAGATCCACATAAATAACATGTCGACATTTTTTCTAATTTTATTTTTCCATGTCATCAAATTAGATAGGTAACTTGTTAGAAAATGGCTAAAAATGCTAGATGAAAAATTATTAAGAGTATAATGGCCTAGATGGACCATATTTTAGTTCATGATGCTAAATGAACAATCAATGGTAGTACATGGGCCTATTTGACCATTTTGCCTAATTATAAACTTATACATAATTCAATTAATCTAAACCGAAATTTCTAAATTCTAACTAAAAATAATTAATATACTTACACAGTTACACTATAATATAATATTTACAGTAAGTTTTTAACTTTTCATTATTTATTATTGTAAAAATAATTTATATTGTAATATATTTATTAAAATTTTATTTAAAAATGTATCCTAGTAATAAAAGAAATACTAAAGATGAACTCACCTATATATAATAAAGAATAGTTTTCAATAGTTCGGGTTATCAGGTTAGCCCATTTAATTTCGGGCTAGCCCTATCTGGCCATCAAGCTTATCGGTTTCGGGCTCATTGAGCTACTTTTTTTATCGGGCTAGCCCGTTTTGGCCATAACCCTGTCGGTTTCGGGTTTTGTCGGGCTTGCCAATCGGGTTCTGGCCCGGTTGACATCCCTATCTATCCTCTCCACCTAAGAGCATCCTCAATTGATAGAGTTTTTTGTTGATTTTTAGGAAGTCAAGTAGAAGAGAGAGAAAAAGACAAGAGAAAAAAAAAGAAGAGAAAAGGATATAAAATATTCAGACAATTAAAAAAAAGAGGATTTAATGGTCAAAATTTTAGAGTGGCTATCAGCTCTATGAAGCGCCTTAGTGGGTACATGGGAAACATGCACCCTTCTTCTCTAGGGCGCGCTCCCCTGCCTTTTTTATTTTCTTCTCCCGGAGAAAAAAATCAATGCTCACATTAGTTAAAAACCATACAACCAAATTTTAACTCTACAAAAATCTATATAAAAACTCCTATGGGATGCTCTAACCTCTAAGCTAACATTCTTTTTACTTTTTGAACTCCCACTCGGTGGCACGAGCATGTCAGCCAAACAAACTATTCAAATTATAAGAGATTCAAATTTCTTTTTTTTAAAGGTTGAATTCCCAATCCCAAGAACTTCTCCACACGGGCTTGATAAAATATTTGGAGAAATATAAATCACCGTAACTCAATAGTTCAAATAGGACCAAATGTCCATGTACATAAATACATGTTCACTTTAACTCTTTAAGCATAATCCCACACTACTGCTGACGAGATTTGAAGTCTCTTTCTCTGCAATATTGCTTAATATTTCCCTTTTTCTTTCCACTAGCCTCACGTCGTTGTTTCGCATACACCTACCGACCCACGTACTACTTTTTGTTTTGGAGCACCACTTGCCGTTGACGCCGACGACGGAGCATCCAACCCCGGTTGATAAGCACATGACATTGAAAGAATAGAAAAGTTATATGAGC
>CM008334.1:36374966-36390757 GCA_002525835.2 Ipomoea batatas | reverse complement strand
GTCTTCGACGAGGAGTTGAGCACGGCCGAGGTATTCCGCCGGCGTGGTGTCGCCTTGCCTGAGCGACTGAAACTGAGCGAGGAGGTTCAAACAGTGTGCGCGGGTGGATGAGCCGAGAGCCGCTTCAATGGAGCTCCAGACCTCTCTCGCCGTGGATCGACCAACGTCAAGGTACATTACTTCCTCGGAGAGAGACGCGACCACTATTGATAGGATGGATTGGTCTTGTTGGATTCAGCCGGCATACGCTGGATTTGTAGGAGCGGAGGAAGCTTCATCGACCGAGCTCCCTGTCGCGTCAGAAGCAGCGACGAGCGTCGCCGGCGGGCACGACGTGGAGCCGTCGACGAACCCTAGGAGCCCTTGCCCTTTGAGGAATGGCACAAGCTGGGTACGCCAGAATAAGTAGTTGCGTGTCGTCAACTTGATCGACACGAAGTGGTGAGCGGAGTGGAGGGAGTTTTGGGTGGTGACGGTGGCCGGCGCCGGTACGGCAGCCGCAGAGATGGTGCGTTCAGAATCGTTCGCTGCCATCGGGAAGAAGGGAGAGAAAAAAAGGAAAGGTAACCTATCACAAATCTGATACCAAATGAGATTGTGATTAACTGTTAATTCCACAGGAAAGAGTTTACAGATAATAACACAATAACCATACTCTACATAACAGGCTATAGACTACGTAATTATACAACAGATAATACTTAGTCTAACAATTGTAACATGATGTAGTTATTTATTTATTTATTTGAGTACGTAGGTATTATAGTCAAGACAATCTTATTCTTATTCTTTTTTTTTTTTTTTTATAGCCTAATTTTGACCGATAGATTTTATATATTAAGAAAATGCTATATATTAATTTTTTCATCTAAGATCAATATAAGCAGACAAGTATTTAATGTCCTTTTAAGTATTCAACATGATGTAAATATTGATTTGTTAGTTCAAGAAATCCTATTCTTTTTTTTTTCGTGTAATTTTAACCGATAAGTTTTATATATATTAAGAAAATGCTATAGAATGATTGTTTACTATTTAATTTGACAATGAGGTCCAATTAAAATATTCAAATAACAAATGTCCAACTTATAGGCCTAAATTTTAAAAATTCCACAAAAAAGTCAAGAGTAAAAGTCTAAAAAGAAGGCATAAATGATATATTATAGAGGAAAGATTTTCATGCCTCACTCCTATACTAATGTTTAAAAAGGAAATAAGAATGATTTTTTAGAAGATTTTACTTTTTTTATTTTTATTTTTATTTATTTCAATTGCTTAATATGACCAAAAATACGCAAATCATTTTTATTTTTAGTAGAATATGTACTGTCAAAGTGTTATGCACCAAGAAAATTTTCATACTATATATAACAGTACCAACGACGAAAAAGGATACAAAAACCACTAGTAAAGCATCCAAAGCTAACAAAGTTACAAGACTTTTTGGGAGGCAAATCAAGCATTTTCCTGCCTCAATCACAAGCTTGCCACATCCAAAATGTAACAGTTGGTTGAGTTGCAGTGTTGTCACTTCTATACCAAAAATAAGTTCAAGCTTTTGTGAGATAAATACTATTTACAAGTTTTTTCAAATTTTATTTTTCTAACTTCATGAATATATTTACGATGTAATTTCTCATTTATCCTTTATGTGTTTTGACTTTTGAGTGTATAAATATATAAAAATTTAAATCTATTTTTACTCAACTTAAATTAAAAGTGAACTTCACTCAAAATATACTTCAAAATAACTACATTAAATGTCATTTTTACTAATTTTTCCCAACAAATGTGATCTGATTATATGTGTGCGGTAAATCAATTATTATATGGTGAACTATGGTGATACGCCACATATATGTAAATCAATTATTAAAATGATACTTTAGTGTTGCTTTAATGAACATATTCAGTGTATAAAATAAAGTTGATTAGCAAAGATAATACAAATATGTATATTGTCAAATAATAAATGTGTTTTGAATTTAAAATGATACTGTAGTATTGCTATAATGAATATATTCTGTTTACAAAATAAAATTGGATAGCAAAGATATGAAATGTAATTAAAATGATACTTCAACGTTATTATAATAAAATTAGTGTATGTGAAAATTAAAACTAAATTAGAACTCATACCAAAGTCCAAGCTACTACATGGATTATGTGTACTTTCAAATTTTACTCCCTCACTTTTAATCTCTCTTATGTGGCAAACAATGATATGCTATTTTCATGGGTGTGGATCCCTAAAAAAGTGCGTGAATGCATGCATCCTGAATTTCTAATTAATCTAAGGCTGGGATCTGATTCTATTGTAGTGTATGTGTATCCACTAGGGATGTCAATCGGGCCGACCCGCTCGGTTTTGGACTAGTCCTGTCGGGTTGTCGGGTTAATCAGTTATTTTATTATTTTATTTTCGGGTTCAGTTTGGCCCTAACCCTAAACTTCGGGTTATCGGGTTAATCGGGCGGGCCGAATTATCTGAACTAAAATTAGAAAGTGAGAATGAGTACCCATATTTAGAACTATAAAAACAGGTCTGATTTGCCAACCCATTTAGCCTTTGTTTAAGCATGTTGGGTTTTATTTTCTCCGATCCGATCCAAATGGGTCGTCCCGTTTAACCCCTAAGGGGTACCCGTGTTATACATGTTAGTCTCATGGCCTATGTAACCCGTGGGCACACCCATATAACTCGCTAGCCTTAGTTATACCTCCATCATAAGTTTATTTAAATGTTTATTAGTTTAAATGTGTTTGTAATTTTGCATTAGAATTTAAAAATAATATTAATAGTAAGAATTGAACTCTTAGTTTCTCTTTATTCTTAACCTAGTAAGATCAATTAAATGCTAAAAGCACTTATTAAACTTTTTTTTTATAACAATATATTTATTTAAATCATTCACTAACATCATCATCATCATCATCATCATTATTATTATTATTATTATTATTATTTAGGAAATTGGAATATGAATTTCCAGAATAGCTTAAAAATGTAATTGCTAAATTTATCATCCACATTACACAATCAGCAGTAATCCCCAGAGTGATCATATATCACATACTGCAATACAGTAGGAACATACAATACAGTAATTGCTAAATTTATCATTCACTAACATTATATATTTATATAATTATATAACAACACACATATTAATGATCAAATGAGAACCACCCCATAGGCGAGAACGTGAGAACCAACATGAATGTAAACAAACTACTCCAAGCTAGATTGTGTGCTTGAAATATTAGATTGTGTGCATTTATATTGTAGTTCACAGTTTTCACATAAGGAGCAGTGTTAACTTAGTCATATTATAATTATGAGTTAATACCCAAAATGGTCCTCGACTATAGCAGTTTTTCTCAATTTCGTCCTAAACGACTTTGGTGACCTAATGTAGTCCCAGACTTCTGTGTTTTCTCCCAATATAGTCCTCCGTCTATTAATCTGTCAAGTTAGTGTTAAGTTTAGGGATAATTCAGTAATTTTTGCATCCTCACTAGCTGGCCTAGTTCTCTAGTCACCCTGAGCACGATTTGCATCCTCTGCTCATCATTGCAGATATTCAATAACTTCTGCACTAGGCGAAAATTCAAATGCTTGTGACTAGCTAATGACACTGATTCACCCTTTAAGGCTACCAATATCACAACTCAAATTACTCCACACTGTTCTTTTCATCCAAAGTTTCTCAAATCCCACCCCAGATTCATTTGATCATAATTTTCTATTTCCACCACCATAGTCCCCTGCTCCCTTCCCAATATGCATTTTGTAAAGATCATCACACAACCACGTTCCACTAGCCCCTCCAGATTTTGTTCATTGTAGGATTGTAGCCTTTCAGCAGCCTAGAAGCACTCAAGTGCCTTGAAACACCACTCCTGGCAATCAAAGCTTGATTCACAGAGTGATCAAACGAGATGAAAGATGAAGACGACGAACCGTCTCCCCAGAGCCCATACCCACTAGTCAATGATCTCGAAGGACCCAGTGGCGGAACACCCATTATCACACCATTAATGTAATCACTTCCATCATCAACGTACTGATTCTTCACACTCCCTTTTCCTTTAGCACCATACATCACTGCATAGGACCTTATACAACAGTAGTACGGCAAAATAGATAAATGCGGACCTATTATCTCACTAAATAAATAGAAAAAAGAAGAAGAAGAAGCTAAATGGAGAAGAAGGTGATCACGCCATTAAAATGAGGAGCGGAACATTGTGCAAAGAGAGAAGTGGCAGTTTGCAGAGAAGAAAAAGAAACAAACTTGCAGAGAGAAAGAGAGGTGGTTGTATGAAATTACTAAATTGTCCCCAAACTTAACACCAACTTGACGGAATAATAGACGGAGGACTATATTGGGAGAAAGCACAAAAGTCTGGGACTACATTAGGTCACCAAAGTCGTTTAGGACGAAATTGAGAAAAACCACTATAGTCAAGGACCATTTTGAGTATTAACTCTTATAATTATTAACTTTTACATGTATTAATTAATACGTTTAATTGTTATTTTATATTGATATTAATATAATTATATTTGCAAATTGCAACTAATATAAATTTTATTTATTACATAAATTAAGTAAAGATATAAACTATTCTTTTTATAAACTTCATAACTTAATAATATTATAATATAAAGTAAAAATAAAATATTACATATAAATTATATCAATGTTAAATAAATTATAAGTATATTTCAAATTAAACTAGGACGCATACACTAATAAATATAAACTTATACATAATTCAATTAATCTAAACTAACATTTCTAAATTCTAACTAAAAATAATTAGAGTAAATTCCATTTTTGGTCCTATACTTATTGTGCGTTGGACACATTTAGTCCGCTTTTATTAATTTGACCACATTTCACCTAAAGTTAATAAAAGTTGGACAATGTTAGTCCACAATCAAAATTGACGTTATTTCTCTCTTCAATTGAAGGGCAATTTTATCTTTTTCCAGTGTTCACTTCTTACAATTCAATGGTACTTACTACGTCATGTTCTGAGAGAACTGAAGTAGTGTTCTCACAAACTGCATATGTATTCTCATATTCTGTTCAAATTATAATTCATACATGCATATATATAGGTGTTATAGTGATAATTCAAGTGTGTCATAGAAATGCAACCAACTCATTTACGCGTTGCACATCACTTCCATCTTTCCAGTATGAAATACAAATTCAGAGTGCAAACCATCAAAGATGGGAGAGCATCACCGCGAGCTCTTCATCGGACACCATAACTTCAATGCAAGCTCCCAAAGACTTGGCAAGTCTTGCTGCCAGTTGATGCTTACACTGTAGGACAAGAAGCTGACAAGATAATACAGAAATGCAGCAAATCTTCAACTCTTTTGAAGGGAGAAATAAATGGACACAGAATCTCAGAAAAAATAATACAAGGAAAAAATCAATCTAGAAATCTCACACATAGTTGCTCCCCTCTGTTCACGACATCGTAAAAGAAAGAATAACAAGCACAATAATGTTCCGGGAAGCACAAATACTCCTCTTTCTTCTTAGACTCTCCAACAACCTGAGAGAGAAGAACACTCTGTTAAAGCATCATTTTCTAGAAATTTTCCATGATTATTCAACTTAATTTGATTAGGAGATGTCGTGGCTGAGGCAGTAGTGGTTGTTGGCTACGTTGGGCGGTGGAGAAGGCCGGGAGGTGCTAGAGCTGCTGTTGTTGCCGGTTGAACTGCCAAGCGAGAGAGAGGAGTAAACCATCCTGCTCAGGAGTAAATCGTTGGGCGGTGGAGGAGTTGCCAGTTAAAACAGAGGTCACCGGTGGAAGCTGTGGTCAAGCCCGCTGAGAAGAACTAGAGATTCAACGAATGGTCAAGCTTTGTCGCCGAAGGTTTCGCCGCTGCTAAATAATAAAGACTAATTCTTAATATGCCCCCGCAAGATTGAGGCGCCGTCAGTTAGCCCAAACTTGGACCGAAACACATGAAATAACCGATGATTGGAAAATGAGTTGGAGCATGAATATGAACAATAGCCAAGGAGCTGGTAGCTGCCATGACCTGAAAGTGGAAAGCAAAAAAGGTGGGATGGGAGGGAAAAAAATCTCGTTAGAGAGAGGGCTCTGATACCATGTGAGAATCTGAAACTCAATGTTTATTCAGAGTTTACACATGTATTTAAATACATACAAGGCCACAAAAGAAAGAGCAGTTACATCTGCTCCTCAAGACTAGGCAAACAAATAATCAATAAATATAAATAATAAAGACTAATTCTTAATAGCTATGGCTTGAGAAAACTAGAGGTTTTCGGATCTCCTTGCTGTTGTTGCCGGGTGAACCAGGGTCACCAGAACTGGTCAAGTCGCTGATCGTCGTTGAAGTTAGGAAGCCGAGCTGCTGCTGTTGTCGTCTCCAACACCTGCTGTTGTTGGTGGCTTCGCCGTTCAGCTACTACCGTCAATGAGAAAGATGGAGGAAGATAGGGGAAGCCACCACCGCCTGTCACCTCCATCTTCACTGTCGACCAAGTGAGAGGGGAAGAGGAGCTGGTGCCTGCTGGTCACGCCCAAAGCGAGAGAGAAGAGAGACGAAGGCTGTTTTGGGGTGTTATGACAAAAATGCCCTTCAATTGAATGGAGGGATAACGCCAATTTTGACGGTGGACTAACATTGTCTAACTTTTATTAACTCTGGGTAAAATGTGGCCAAATTAATAAAAGCGGACTAAATGTGTCCAACGCATTATAAGTATAGGACCAAAAATGGAATTTACTCAAATAAGTAATATACTTACGCAGTTACACTATAATATAATATTTACAGTAAGTTTTTAACTTTTCATTATTTATTATTATAAAAATAATTTATATTGTAATATATTTATTAAAATTTTATTTAAATATGTACCCTAGTAATAAAAGAAATACTAAAGATGAACTCACCTATAAATTCCATGTATGTTATATTTCACATCACTTATATAATAAAAGAATAGTTTTCAATAGTTCAGGTTATCGGGTTAACCCATTTAATTTCGGGCTAGCCCTATCTAGCCATCAGGCTTATCGGTTTCGGGCTCATTGGGCTATTTTTTTTATCGGGCTAGCCCGTTTGGGCCATAGCCCTATCAATTTTGGGTTGTTCGGGCTTGCCCATCGAGTTCTGGCCCGATTGACATCCCTATCTATCCTCTCCACCTAAGAGCATCCTCAATTGATAGGGTTTTTTGTTGATTTTTAGGAAGCCAAGTAGAAGAGAGAGAAAAAAAGGCAAGAGAAAAAAGAAAAGGATAAAAAAAAAATTCAGACAATTAAAAGAAAAGGATTTAATGGTCAAAATTTTAGATTGGCTACCAGCTCTATGAAGCGTCTTAGCGGGTATATGGGAAACACGCACCCTCCTTCTCTAGGGCGCGCTCCCCTGTCTTTTTTATTTTCTTCTCCCGGAGAAAAAAATCAATGCTCAGATTAGTCAAAAACCATACAACCAAATTTTAACTCTACAAAAATAAGGCAAAAACTTGTGTGAGACCGTCTCACGAATCTGGGTTATTTATTAAATGGGTCAACATGTGCATTTCACGCCCTCCCTTCATCATTTCTCTACCGTCAATGTTTCTCTCTCTATTTCTGCTCCAAATCGATCTCGATCGCATGCATCTCCGATCATCCGCTCCTATCTCTTCGGCTCAAGCTAGCACTCTCCGTCTCTGTCCCCGTCCATCTCCAATCCTCTGCTCAAGCTCTCTGCATCTTCTATCTCCTCCACCTCCATTTCTGCCGTAGCCTCCAACTTCGGTAAGTATTGCAACTCGACAAATGAGAATTTCACTCATCAATCTCACATCTCCGATCCTCCGCTCCCATCTCATCTGCGTCTCCGTATCCTCCAATCTCCAATCCTCCGCTCAAGCTCTCTACCTCTCATCTCCTCCATCTCCATTTCTGCCATAGCCTCAAACTTCAGTGAGTATATATTACAACTCGGTAAATGAGAATTTCTCTCATCTCAGCTATGTTTAAGCAGAAACTGCAATGTATTTTTTTGTTCCAGAGTGCATGTTTAGAAACTTGTGAATAATTATTGTAATAATTTAAGTAATTCTTATTCCAACTTTAATTACATTTAGATTGAGGAATGCTGAAAGTCTGAAACAGAACCACTATGTTCACTTCTCGCTTGCGAAAAACTCCATATTGAATTTAACCCACATATATGCTCAATGATTACACATAATCTTATTCTTAACATGACTCCAAGTTTTAGTCTTAGAGAGAAAAACAATACTTTAAACAAAGAAAACGAAAACAACAACATCATCAGACAGATGTGGAAATAACAGATATAGTCAGCAAAGCAAGAATAATATGTCACTGGATGTTCACAGTATTAGATTTGTGCTAAAAAAGTATTGTGTTTGATGATTAAAGTATTGATTATTCATTTGTGCTATGAAGTACTAATTTAGGGTAAAAAGTGTTAGATTTAATGTTTAAAGTATTATATTTAATTTCTAAAGTTATGATTATTCATTTGCACCATAAAGTAGTATATTTGTACCATAAAGTATTAGATTTAATGCTTTAAGTGTTGAGTATTTATTTGTGCCATGAAGTAGTACATTTGAGGTATTAAGTATTGTGTTTGATGGTTAAAGTATTAGATGTAATGGTTAAAGTGTTGAGTATTCATTTGTGCTATGAAGTACTAATTTTAGGATATAAAGTATTAGATTTGATGGTTAATGTATTGACTATTTATTTGTGTTTAAAAGTACTAGTTTTAGGCTATAAAGTATTAAACTTAATGATTAAAGTGTTGAGTATTCATTTGTGATATGAAGTAGTATATTTGCACTATAAAGTATTAGATTTAATGGTTAAAGTCTTGAGTATTCATTTGTATTATAAAGTACTAGTTTTATGCTATAAAGTATTAAATTTAATGGTTAAAGTGTTGAGTATTCATTTGTGCTATTAGGTAGTATATTTGTGCTATTAAGTATTGTGTTTGATGGTTAAAGTCATGATCATTCATTTGTGATATAAAGTAGTATATTTGCACCATAAAATATTAGATTTAATGCTTTAAGTGTTGAGTATTTATTTGTGTTATGAAGTAGTACATTTGTGTTATTTTGATGGTTAAAGTATTAGATGTAATGGTTAAAGTGTTGAGTTTTCATTTGTGCTATGAAGCACTAGTTTTAGGCTATCAAGTATTAGGTTTAATGGTTAACGTATTGACTATTCATTTGTGTTTAAAAGTACTAGTTTTAGGCTATAAAGTATTCAATTTAATGGTTAAAGTGTTGAGTATTCATTTGTGCTATTAGGTAGTATATTTGTGCTATTAAGTATATATTGTGTTTGATGATTAAAGTTATGAATATTCATTTGTGTTTTATGAAGTAGAATATTTGCACTACAAAGTATCAGATTTAATTGTTATAGTGCTGATTATTTATTTGTGATATGAAATAGTATCTTTGCACTATAAAGTATTGTGTTTGATGATTAAAGTTATAAATATTCATTTGTGTTATGAAGTAGAATATTTGCAGCTGCTGCTAGGTAATGGAATGGAATAAATTGAGAATGAAAGTATTGTTGCATTAATGTTGCTGCTGTAATGTTGATTTAACCTTAATATGAAATTCTGAAATGTTATGAGCAGCTGCTCTTATTGAATGGTAGTGGAGATATATATGCTAATAGTAGGTGAGTTTCATCTACATACTGTGCTTGCTGCTGGTTTTAATAATATAATGCTCTAAGATAGTGGATTTCTTTGTGGTTGAAATTGTGAATCTGGAATGGTTTCTTTAAATAATTTATAGAATTAGAGGTCATTTGATTAGATGGGTTCAATGGTTTATATGACTTGAATGTGCTTGAATTTGAATGTATGTTTTGCTGCTGTTTGAGAGGCAATACAATGTGCTGCTACTGGAAAATAAATGGCAGTAATTTGCTAATAGAAGTGTGTGCCGTTTGGTTTGAAAATTCAATATTGAATTGTTTGAGATTGGGTTGTTCTAATTGTGAGTACTATGGCAGTATAGTCTGCTCGGATTGAATACATTAGATGGCGAAGGTGTTTGAGAATGGTTGAGTTTGATTGGGTTGAGTAAGGGAATTATGAGAATAAAAATGGGGTGGCAATGGTTGTTGCCTTGGTGCTGCAATTTAATTGAATTTGCATAAAATTGCCTGCAATCTAATTGAATTTGTTTTTAGATTATGAATTGGAGGCTGGGGCGGAGATGTGAGGAGACAGAGACACTGAAGCGAGATGCAACGTGAGATGCAGAGGGTGATAAGAGTGAGTATCGTTAGATGCAGAGAGATAAACATAAAAAGACACATGATATGCACATGTTAACCCGTATACTTGTGTGACCCGACCCGTCTCACGGATTGGTCTCACACAAGTGTGACCCCAAAAATAAATATAAAAAGTCCTATTGAGATGCTATAAGCTAACGTACTTTTTACTTTTTGAACTCCCACTCTTAACACGGTGACACGAGCATGTCAGCCAGACAAACTTTTCAAATTATAAGAGATTCAATTTTTTTTTTTAAAGGTTGAATTTCCAATCCCAAAAACTTCTACACACCGGCTCGACAAAATATTTGGAGAGGTGTAAATCACGGTAACTCAATAGTTCAAATAGGGTCAAATATCCATATACATAAAGACCTATTCACTTGCATAATCTCCACACTAGTGCTGAGGAGATTTGAAGTCTCTTTCTCTCAAATATTGCTTAATATTTCCCTTTTTCTTTCCACTAGCCTCACGTCGTTGTTTCGCATACACCTACGTACTACTTTTTGTTTTGGAGCACCACTTGCCGTTGACACCGACGACGGAGCCACCAACCCCGGTTGATAAGCACATGACATTGAAAGAATAGAAAAGTTATATGAGCTTATTAACACTGTTAAATTAAATTAATTAATAGATTGGATTCCACTTAAATTTTTAATATAATTGGGTGTATGTACATTACAAATCATCAATGAAAGTAGAAAAATTATTGCTAGTCTACCCATATGAGTTTAACTTATTGATTAGTAGGTAGTATTTGAAAGAAAATATCAAAGTTCAAGCCCGCTCAATATTTGGCCTATCAATACTCTCAAATATTTTGTTGTGCCCAAGTGTAGAGAACCTTTGGGATTAAAAATTCGACCTTTAGACTTAAACAATTAAAAGAAAAAGAAAACTTATTGTTAAGGGCTAAGGCTAACAACGTCCATGAAATTTTAGATATTGCAAAGCTTACATAGCATTTTAAAAATGAGAGAAAATTGCATAGGTGGACATAGCGTAATTATATATGTTTAGGCTTTTGGTGGGTTGGGTTGAGGGAGAATCTTCAACTGCTGCTGCGCTGCATTTAATTTGCTACTGCTCAGATGACCTGCATCAACCTATCACCTAATCTATATATATAAATACCATGATTTGCTAGAACTGATGATGATGACGAATCATCCTCAAGTATGAAATCTTTAACTTTGGATATCACTAATAAAAGTCACAGATCTCGACACATTTGTAAAGCTCACAATTCAAAGATCTGAATTGAAGAAAAACAAAGAATCCCAAAAAAAAAAAAAGAAACAGATACAAAATTGTGTGATGGAACAATCTGGATCTGATGCCCATCATAGATCTCATCTGCTGCAGCAATCAAGCTCTACAGTAGAAGTTTTCCATTATATTATTGAGCTAGATAGCTAGCTAGGATTGGGTCATGGGAAAACTGGTGATCACCTCACTTCAGATTCCTCTCTTTTTCCCTCATCAGTTGGATCTTTTTTTCTTTTTTTCTTTTTTTCTTTTTTTAAATTTATTTTTGATAGATAGATAGATGTTGATGAGTTGTTTACGCCACGGCAACAGACCCTGTTCTTACGGCCTTGTTGGTCTCAGCTTCTTTGGAGGCCGACCCTTTTGTTGTTTGCGTTTTGGTTGTCGTTTGTGTTTTTGTTGATGATCTCTTGGAGCAAGAAGCAGACACTCTCCATCTCTTCTCCTCCGCTTCATCCATATCTATCTGTTCTTGCCTGCATTCTTCACTACAAAATGGACTATTCCCTCTGCACCAATTTCATTCAATTCACAACATTAATTTTTTACACAACCACAAAACTTATCTATCTCCACTAAAACTCTAAATTATATATATTATATTATATATTCAACACTCTTAACTTTTAACATAAGATTAACTCTGAAATTAGATTAAAGATCTGTTTCGTCTCAACTAAAATTAAGTTTAGACGGATAGTTTGTATATTATATGGTAAACAAAAACCAAAATCATATGATAATACCAACTGAACTCATAAAAAAATAAAAATCGGTAGCTAGCTAACCTGTACATGAAGATATCACTGTTATGACCCAAGGTTCTCTGACAAAGAGAGCAGGCGTCAAGAAAATGGGGCTGGTAATGCTGTTCTTCACATCCGATGTAGTCTAGAGCTAATCCTGGCCCCATTGATATGATCTTCTTTAAAAAGGATTTTTAATTTCGTAGTGAACTAAACAGATGAGAGATATGTTGGTGCAGAGAAGAAAGTGAGATTGTGGGAGGAAGGAGGCCAAAGAAGAAGCGAGATGAAGCAATATATAAAGGAAGAAGGGGGGGATTATTGTTTAATACTCCGTAATTTTATACTCAGGTCATTAATGTACGGCATTGGCTATTTTAACACATTAATTAATGAAGTACCAAATCATATGCTTACTACTGTCTGTTTTTACAATTACCCTTCTGTCAAGTATGTGGTAGTAAAAATAGAGTTTTATGACTTTTATTTTATTGCATGATAACATATATAGGGGTGTTTGGTTATTGGCTTATAAATCAAATTTTAGCTTATTTGATCAAGTTTAGCTTTTTGACCAATCAATAAGTTATTTTGAAGTGTTTGGTAATGACTTATTGATCTTGACTTATTGGGCCAATAAGCTGAAAATTGAAAAGCTAATGAATGTAGCTTTTTGTGTCAGCTGGTTGGAAACAATGAGTATATTGACTATTTTATCATTTAAAATCAATGAGATTTACTTTTAAATGGGTGATGTGTTTATTATTTTATAATAATAATAATAATACCCTTAAATGTCATTTTACATTCAATCAGCTACTAGTAAACAGCTAATTTACAAAACAGTTTTTTATAACCAGCTAATACAACCAGCTGGTCCAACCAGTTAACGCAATCAGCCATCAGCTACAAGCTAAACCAACCAGCTATCAGCCGTTTGCCAAACACCCCCCATAGGCTTTTACAAATACTTAAAAATATGTAAAGCATTATAAATTTTAAAAACACTTGATAAAATTAATAAATGTAATGGTCATACCAGATGAGACTGATATATAGAACATGTCAATTTTAATTTAATTGAATAAATTTAGATTGTTCAGGGATGCAATTTTAATGTAAGTATCATTTTATAAAAATTATATTTACATTTTTCAAAATATAATTACTATTGTGTTTGTTTGTTTTTCAAATTAGAGCTTAATTACTTATATGGTGGAGTATGTAATAATGTAATATGTTAGTCTCGTGTTTCATACTCAATAACAAACTTCGAGTGTGTTTGGAAATTGGAACTGCTAATAAGATAGCAGTTAAAAAAAATACTCCGTAGTTCTTTTGCATTTTGCTTGGTAAGTGTATTTTTAGAAAGGTTGAAATGCGGAGTAACTTTTTAGAAGCTACTAAAAAGTAATGTTCAACTTCCAAGAAGGTACCTTCCATTAATAATAATAATAATAATAATAATAATAATTAATTTGGTTGGCATGAGTGCAATGTATATTTTTATCCCCTAGACCCTCTCCAGTCTCCATTAGTTATATTTGCACAATTTTTAAGGCAAAATATGCCGCCATAGATAAAAGAGAATGAAGAGAGAAGATGCTAGGTCTCTTTGTTAATTTGGAGATTTTGCAAAAATTATGGTGCCCTTACTAATGAAGAAAGTTGCACCTCACATGACTAGGTGTAACTCTCGCGCCTAGGCAAGTGCGTACAGTGCACGTGCTCGCCTGGACGCATAAATCTTTATTCTTTAAGTTTTTATTTTTTATTTTTATAAATTATGCTTTTGTTTTTTTTTCCTTTTCTTTAATTCCTCCACACCTATAAAATCTACTCAAAAACTGGTCTCTATTGAGGAAGTCTGGGAGTTCAAAATCTCTCTTGTATAGAAAAATAAATATGATTACTATTTTGTCCCTTAATTGGTCCTGTGCGAATGGGTGGCCTAATAATAATAATAATAATAATAATAATAATAATAATAATAATAATAAATAATACTTTTTCCTTTTCCCTGCTCATACCTCTTTTAAATTATTTTCCCTTCCATTCCTTCACTTAATACATAGTTAATGTTTTTTTCCCTCTTTAAATAGTGCTAATATATACTCTATATTAATTTGCTCGCAAAAGATGAAATTCCTAATCACAAAAACTTTGTACTCCAACCTAACAAGATTATGAAAAGTAAATTACGGTGACTTGACAACCTATTAGATGAGAAGATCAATAAATTTGGTTAGGTAAAATAATACATAATACAAAATAAATTTTTAATAAGGCCTTTTAAATTATTTTATACAAAATCAATTTTAGTGCAATCTTCTAGCGTAATTATTAATTATTTTAATTAACAAAGTTTATGCTTACTTAACAACTATTTGCTTCAAAGAGAGTTCAATGTATGCGTAACTACAAAAAAAAATTAGTGAATAAAAAATAAATAAACAAACTAAAAACATGTGGCTGTTTCTCCAGGATCTTCGACCTCACTGGCACAAATGTACTGATCCAATCTATTGGCTGTCTTCGTTTCGCAAAATTATTTTTTTAAGATGGTTTTTAGCAGTTAGGCCCTTAATTTTCGAAGGAATACACGTGAAGTGCATCAACTTTGAGATTGCATAGGATTTTGGACTTATGCTGCGTAGCTGCTTAGATCAGAATTGATATGATTCTCAATAGCAATTTATACCATGGAGTAAGGTTTATTTTGTATTATGGATCATATTTAAAAAAATAATTTTTAAATTATATATTTGCAGTTAATTATTTTTGTACTTATAACTGTTATAAGTCATGTTTGGTAAAATAGTTATCTTATCAATCAATTTTAACTTATTTAATTACTATTAACTATTTCACTTTGTTAAAAAAATCAATATAAGTGTTTTATTAATCAACTTTTTGTAACTTCAAAACACTAAAATTGAAAAAGTTACTCAAAACAAATTTTTCAATTAGCTTTTTGAGAAAAGAAATTATACCAAACAGCTAACAACTAATTTACTAATCATCTTTCTACAATCAGCTAATTTTATCAATTATTTATATCTTCTAACCCAATCAGCTAACAGAGCCATAAACAAATTGAAGGCACACATCACATAGTAATTACATATACATAACATAATAATTATAGACACATAAATTGTTAACTGCATGTACAAATATGTTAACTGCAGACACATGACATGTTAATTGCAAGTACAAATTATGTTACCTGCAGACACATAACATGTTAAACAACATTTTATGAGTCTGCAATGAACATATTTTGTACATGTAGTTAACCATTTATGTGTTTGTAGTTGTATGTCTGTAATTATAATATTATGTGTCGTTAATTTATTTATAGGTACATAAATTAACTACAAGTGCAGAATATATTAATTGCAAATATATAATTTTTTGATT
>CM008334.1:36362132-36374403 GCA_002525835.2 Ipomoea batatas | reverse complement strand
GATAATATAAACACAATATGCGACACAGTTTCATTTTAGATGCATTGTAGTTTCATTTTGTTATGAACACAAAAAATACAGGATTTACTAAAATGTAACGGCGGGCGTGTCTTTACTTAAAGAAACGACGCCGTTTTCGGACCATTAAGGTCCACGGTATAACAACCGAGACAGGGTTTTGTGAGCTTAGAATTAGTCCGACGAAGCTGAAAGTTAATGTAAATTTGTAAAAGAGTTTTAATTTTATTTTTGGTCCTAGATTTATAGGTGGTAGTCTATTTTTAGTCATTTTTTTTATTAGAACATCAACATTTGGTCCTAGTATTATTGTGACATAACCATTATTAGTCCTTTATTAGCAAAACAGTTCTAATGTCGTTTAATACGAAGACATTTCAGCCTTCAATTATGTTTTTTTTTATAAAAAAAATAGACATACAAATATAGTAGGGTCAACTCAATTTGTATAAAAATGACCGAAATGTCTTTGTATATAACGATATTTTAATGACTTTGTTGACAAAGGACCAAAAATGATCATACCACAATAATACTAGAACTAAATATGAATGTTCTAATAAAAAAGGACTAAAAGTGGAATGTCACCTATAAATCTAGGACCAAATATGGAATTAACTCTTTGTAAAATAAGAGTTAAATTAATAACATTCAGTTAAGGAGTTGCTGTTACGAAATATTACTACAAAAATTATATTTTTGGAAGAAATAACAAGCACAAGAATGAAAGGGTTTTCTGGTAGGTGGTTAATACAAGTTGAGCAAAATATTCTTTCCTTAAAACCTTATTTGCTAACTCCCAAAGGTACTAGGAGCGTTGTAGCCTAGGTTTTCCAAGATAAAACGTATTAGGGTTCAATGTTTGAGCACTTAAACAAATGAACCCGGCGAACAAGAGTAAGGGATGAATAAAGTTGGATTAGACAAGAAGAAGAGTAGAGATTTTGAGTGTTGAAAAACGTAGGAGTTGATTTCTTGTTAAAAATTCTGTTGCTTAACCAAGCTTTAAATAGGAGTTGATAGTTTAATAGCATTTACCATGACATTAAAACATTTCTTGTTAAAAATTCTGTTGCTTCATGGCATTAAAACTGATAATATCGTAACTGATGAATTAAATCAAAATTTGGCATAACTTATGCTCACAATACTCATTTTGGAATTTGATTTGCACTCCCCGCATACGTAAGAGAGAGCCTCTATACTATACAATTCAATAAGCCTTAGAAAGGCTCTTGTATAAATAGTGGTGTAAACCACTTCTCAAACCAATGTGGGACAAAAGCTATTTCAAAGCTTTTTCCTTTCATTTTTTCAACTCAAGTGAGTCTACTTTGAGAACCAATTTCTCATTTACCTATTATTCATTTTGAGCGTACAATATATCAATCTCTTCGTCTTATTACGAAGAACCCGAATCCACTTTGATCTGACCCAAATCAAAAGTGGACCCCCCATTAATATTTGTATCATAAAATACACTTAAAATGTAATTTTATGCTAATTTTTCAACAGTTGCTATATGTCGTGTGACAGACATCATCATCCAAAAAAAAAAAAAACCATCTTATAAGAGAATAATTGTATTTCTATTATTTGTGAAAAACGACATCTTAGGTCTCTATCCCTGACAATAATGAAATGAAATTATGTATGTTTATAATAATGTCTTAGGTTGGTGGTGATGTGATTGGGAGGCGAGTTGATTTGGTTATTTTATTGTAAAATAAAATAAAATAAAATAAAATGCATGTTGGCAAGTTGAATTGAATTTTGTAATAGAGTTGTGAGTATTGATTACATGGAAGTGAGTCATTAGTGTGCTGATATCACGTAACTAACTTCCTTAGTCAGCTATAAACCATATTTTACATGTGACCGTTTTTATTTTTATTTATTTTTTTAATTTTAAATTATATGGCGGTATATTTATATTTTAGTTTTTGAATAAAAATTTAATCATATTTTACCTTTGACTTTGGTAACACTCTATTTTTTTTTTAAATATAATTTTATCTTTTGCTATTAATTCCTACTTTTCTAAACTTGTGTGATAAATGATAAATTACTGTTTCATTAAAATAGTAAAATTATCAAAGTTGACATTTATCAATCATTGACTTTGGTCTATCAACTAGATTCATGCATGATGTTTGATTAACTATTTAACTCATAAATCCTCATTAAGCCGTTTTATGGAATAAAAGAAGGAAGCCTAAATATCAATCGGGAGATGTTAAATAAATTATTTAACTGTCAAATTATAAATTTTATGAATGCATGTAAGATGAAATTATTAAAGGTAAAAAGTAAAAAATATTAATTATGGACTAAATTTGAAATTTCCATATGATTGCAGATTGAATTAAAAATAAAATTAACTTTTTTTATATTTGAAAAATTAAGGACGGATATATATTTTAAAAACCTCCATTGAACTCTTAAATCCATGATAATAAATTACAAGACTTTTGGAATTTTTATTTTGCTTTATTTAATTTTGTCCTTTTTTTAAATAGCTTTTGGAATTATTATTATCATGTGAAATGAGTTTTATGTTATTGAATTGTTTTGAAATGGCTATTTTTTTTTTTTGAAAAAATTGGAATAGTATTAATCAAAGAGATAAACTCATAAAACAGAAAAGAGGAAATAGCAAGTACACTACCACCCAAAGCCAGACTGAGAGCCCGTAACATATGATACAACATAGTTACCAGGTTCGCTGACAAAACAAAACAACAAAAGTAAAATAAGACAACATAACAGATAGCAAAGATGAAAGGAATGCCTAACATATAACTCATGATATACTAGTTTGACCGGTGTTCCTTTGGCGAGAAGTTCCCATTTGTTTCCATGTAGCAAATTTACACATAGCAAGTAGTCCTCACCTCACCAGGATCCCAAACAGTATTACTCCAAATTAACTCATTTCTACTTTTCCAAATATTCCAAGCCAAAAAGAAAGCTTGCACCTTAGCATCTTCATCCAGATCTCGTAGAAAACTCTCAAAAATCATATTGGTGGAGGCACCATGATTAATACAATTTTGCATGGCCTGTGAATTCCATACGGGTGCTACCTTTGGGAAAAAAAGACATGGCTAATTTAGTAATTAAATTCTTCTCAAAATCATTTTTCATCCTTCAATTGTTATCTTTACTAGTAAATTACCTGTGCAATACACAATATAGAATTTTTTATTATATAATTAGATAATAAAATTGAAGATGAAATTATAAAAAATTCTAATATTTGAAAGTGTACATTTATTTTATTATAAGATTAGTGTAAACATATCACTCAATTAATTGAATAATATACGACTCGTTTGTCTGCAATTATCTTGAAAAAAATTGATATGTAATATGATTTATATAATTATATTATTACTAAAATAAATATGAAAAAAGAGAAATAATTTAATTGAAATTATTATAAAAAATAAATCCAATGATCCATGTTTAGCTTAATTACCATAATAATTATTAGGCAATTATACTAATATCTGTGCAATTATTCCTTTTCACCATATCGTCTTTACTTTTTTCACCCTCCTCCATATCTGAATCAGTTAATTGTAATTATTATGAAAATAAATCAAACGACCTATGTTTAATTATAATTATACTAATATCTGTGTGGATTGTAATTTGATTATGATCTTTGATAAAGGAATTAAATGAAATATAATAATTTCCATATATTAAGGGATCCTAATCATGGTAACCCAGTACAATTTGTTATGTGATTTTTTGTGTGTAATGTTAACACACAAACCGTGAAAAAAGGAGGAGACCTACAACCAGATGTCCAGGATTCATACATGGCAAACAATGTTGCCGGTAAGTATTTTATCAACTTTTAATTTATTTTTTTGGTATGCAAGTGTGTGCGTTTATAGCGTAAGGCGTGTGCAATTTTCGGCGTTTGATATTTGGTAGCACTGTGCATTTTAGTTGGGAAGTGCGTGCAAATTACTATGAAAGCTAAAACTAGGGTTTTGCATGATTTCGTGTATTGTTGTACTTCTCGTTACGTATTCGTAAGTGTGTGCACAAAAAAGTTTGGAACGTTTTGATTAGAGCGACTATGTTAAATGGTTAGGGTATTCAAAGGTCTGTGTGTTCGTGATGACTAGCGTGTGCAAAAATTTGAGTAATGTGTGCGTGGGCGGTGTTGTTGGTCATATGCAAAATAATTAATATATATTTTTGAGCGTTCATGGAGTTAGGCATGGCTTCAGTTAATTTTGTTTTGAAGATGAGTGCGTTCATGGTTGTAGCGTGTGTATAAAAACCGATTGTGTCATGGTAGTAGCGTGCATTTTTTGGACAGTGTGTGCAAATTACTAGTTTGACATGTTTAGTTTGGTAATGTAATTTTTTTTTTGAGAAATGGTAATGTAATTTTTGAATAGAGTAAATTGCACTTTTGGTCCTGTGACTATTGGGGTCTTGCTAATTTGAGTATGCGACTTTAAAAAAGTAATAATTTAGTCTTCTAACTATGCATTTTTAACAGATTTGGTCCTCCCGGCCAAATCACCGGCCAAATGTTGGCGGAAAAACATAAATGTTTTAAAATTGTTTAGTCATGGGGGTAAAATGGTCAATTCACGTCATGTATTCTTCTTCCTCCTTTATTCCCACCGCCCATGTCTTCTTCTTCCTCCTGTTATGGGATTGAGACCTCATTAAATACCATTAGGATTTGTAAAAATTTCAATCGAATAATTCCAAAATTGTAATAAAGTTTCTAAGAGTTTGGATCCCATACAACTTAGGATTCGCCGATACCGAAAATGGTGGAAGGGATGCCGGTGTTCTATCGCGTCGTCGGGATTGGGCCGGAGCTAGCACTGATCGGTGGGTGCGACATGGTGACTTGTCAGCTTCAGAGTTCAATTTTCATCGACGGCAGCGCAAAAATTATTATGCGGTTATTCCAGTTCGGCGGCCTTGATTTCTTGACGAAATTCCGTGTAGCAACACCATCTGCTTCGCAACATACTCCTTCATCTCAGAGTTGTTGTCCTGAACCTGGTAGCTGAGGTTCCGGCCGCCGTGGTCCACCCTCACCAGCCTCTCACTGCACCAGTTCACCTTCGCCTCGCCGCCCTCTTCCGTCGCCGACACGGTAGACCCCACGTATTACACCGCCCCAACCTCCCCCTTCGCCCCTTAAACCAGATGGCAGGTGTCTACGCCATAATTATTTTCCCCTTTTTAAAACATAAACGGACCATTTTACCCCCATGACTAAACAATTTTAAAACATTTATGTTTTTCCGGCAATATTTGGCCGGTGATTTGACCGGGAGGACCAAATTTGTTAAAAAATTCATAGTTAGAAGACTAATTGTTACTTTTTAAAGTCGCGTACTCAAATTAGCAAGACCCCAATAGTCACAGGACCAAAAGTACAATTTACTCTTTTTGAATATTATGGGATATATAGGTGTGTGTTCTTCAAAATTCTGATGAGTGCAAAGGTCTGTTAGAATGTATACCTTAGATTGATTATTTTAAATTATGAGGAGATACGTAGGTGTGTGTGATTGTGATTCTGGGCGTGTGTAGAGTTTTGTGTGGGAGTATATGTTTTTGGGAATATAAGAGTTTAACTTCGACAAATGCAGGACCCAGTGAAGAAAACAAAGAGAGTCAAACTTGTATTATGGATATATCTCCAAGTCATACTAGGTATTGGTTAACAATATGTAACCTATCACTCAAACCAGTTGTCGGACATCGATTTGATAGTTTAAAATGTGGAATTGGCTTCTATATAAAGTACGCTTCAATAGTTGGTTTTGATGTGTGCCATAGTATAGATAAAAAAAAACAAATAAGGTGCATTATGAAAAAGTATTTAGTCTATTCCCACCAAGGGTATAAGGAGCCTAAGGATATAGAAAGAATGGAAATTGGACCCTCAACACACCCCAAGCGTTGACGTACTTCTAATAGAGTCGGTTGCATTGCTAAGATAATATTCAAACTAATTAGTGAGGGGTATGAAGTGGTGTCATTCGAAGAAAGGCACACACACGATTTGTGAGAGGACAGTTATAAACCGTTCATGAAAGGTTTTCGGAAATTATACATTGGGCATCAACACTTCATAGCAAACTGCACAAAGGCTAACATTGGTCCAACTAAGACTTTCAACCTCTATGCTGAAATGGTGGGTGGATCCGACAAAGTGGGTGCTATGTAGCAAGATTTGAAGAACTACAAGAGAGAGCTCTTGCTGTTTATAAAAGGGGGGGATGCACAGATGGTACTATCCAACTACATTGAAAAAAAGGTAGATTCTGAAGATTTGTACTTCAAATATGAGGTGAATGAAATGGACTAGTTGAGCCGTGTGTACTAGGTTGATGTTGTGGCAAGAAAGCAATACGGTGTATTCAGAAATGCTATGGCATTCGATGCAACATACCAAACGAACAGGTACGTCATTATATTGCATTTAACCAACGGTGTTCAATTAATCCATGACTAAGTGCATTTCTTGAAACCCATGCGCACGTTCATGTATGTGCGTGTGTGCATGTATAATTGTGCAATATACTGGTGCAAGAAATTCCTTAAGGCTATGTGTGCGGGTGAGTGTGTTGGTGTGTGCAACGCCAGTGTGTGTGTGCGTGTGTATGTGTGCATGTAAGTGTAACAGTATGTGCAATATACTGGGGCGTGTATTTCCCTATCACTGTATGTGCGTGAGGGTGTAATGGTGTGTGCAACTCCAGGGTGCATCCGGTCCATGTGTGCTTAATTGAGGTGTTTTATTATACGTAGGTACAATCTCGTGTTTGTCCCATTTACCGGTGTAGACCATCATAAGAAATGTGTGACATTTGCGGCGGGTCTGATTGCTAGGGAAGACGTGGATTCGTATCTTTGACTTTTAATCAACTTTAAAAAAGCAGTGGGCAGTACATCCCCTATAAGAATAACCGATCAAGAACCAACCATAAAGGTTACCATTGCATAGGAGTTCCCTGAGACCCGCCATCGTTTTTGCATGTGGTATATAATGACTAAAGTTGGCGAAAAAGTCGATACAGATTTGGCAAAGAATAATGAGTTTTCTCATGTGCTAAACACTATGGTGTGGAACGGGAATTGTATGCCTGAGGAGTTTGAGAGTGGCTGGAATGGTGTTATACAAAAATATGGACTACAAGAGAATATATGGTTGAACCGTATGTACGAAGAGCGTGCATCGTGGTGGATACTTGCATTTTCCCAAGATTTGTTTATGGGAAGCTTGTTGCGGACTACTTCTCGTTCAGAATAAGAGAATTGTGTTTTTCGAAGTAGTAATAGTAAGCATTTGCGTATTGTGGAATTTTTCTATCAGTTTGAGCGTACGATTAGCAAACAACGAAATAAACAAGCAGAACTAAACGCTGCTTGCAATTATAGGTCTACCTCACCGGCCTTAGGGACACCTTTGAGTATAGAGCGAGAAGCAACATCATTATATGCTAGTGATAGGTCTACCTCACCTTATGCTTAGTCTAGTGATCTGTTGGATCTGTTTAGACGTTTTCAGGCCTGTGTGCCTCATACTATGTTTATGTACTGACTATTTCAGTTATGTTTACTTTGATGGATTAGTATTGTGGATTCTTAGCATGTGCATTTAGGTTCAAATTTGCCTAGATGTGGCATGACACTCGTTGAGTACTAGTATGCTTCCGCTTTATTTTGTTTTAGTTTTGAGATTTGCTAGCTTTTATATTAAGTATTTGCCTATCTCAGCGTGAAAATTTAGGGGTGTCATAGGTTTGGACCTTCTTGTGGCCCCCAATTCCCCGAAGTTCACTTGCAAATTTTTTCCCCACAAAATTTTGTAGTACACTCCTAACTGACAGAGCCATCGGAACAGCAGAAAACTCAAGTACTGCCACACGTGCCTATATAACGTCAAAGAGCTCAATTGGTATTCCAATGTGTGCGTTCAAACAGTGAACTGTTTGGAAGTTGCTGTACACAAAATCAAACTTACTACAGGTGGTGGGCCAAATGCAGAGCCCCGAAACGGGGCAACTGAATGCACAACATCATACTAGCGACCAATTGATTCTATCTCATCCCATCGTTGTGTAGGGTGTTCTTGAGTCAAACCAAGACTGAATGAAGAAATTTTCGCACAGACCTATATAATATGAAATGGAATCATTGGGGTTTGAGTGTGTGCGTACATACAGTGAAACGTGTGTAGAATTACACCAAGGCAGCACTTGCGCAAAAGCATAAAAGGTGGTTGCAACATAAGCACTAAGCTTGTGTAATAAACTGAACCTGCAGAGTCAAACCTCCATGTATGAAATACATATGCTTGCTACCTGTACAGGCTACCACCACAAAAAAATGTACTGACCAAACAAAAAATTAAGCTATAAAAAATATGCAACTACCTACAACATAAACCATACGAGAAGTGATTACTACCCACAAAAGTAATGTACGTACGTGTCCCACCATAAACAACCTAACTACGCCTAAATTTCTTGCATTTGTACACAATCATACTTACTCTATCTGGTGTGTCTAATTTAGAACCCCACAATGGGTCAATTAAAGTCACATCGTCATACTGACGAACAACAACTTCTACCTCCCCCACATCCTTGTGTAGGCTAATCCTGAGTCAGACCAAAACTAAAGTAAGGAATCTGTTGAGCTGACTTGTTCTGCTGAGTCGTCCTCTCAATCGCCTCAACTGCACGGAGATTGTCTGGATTGCTCCACATATCGTCATCCATCTGCGTTGCCCGACCCCCAAATTCCTATGGGGTTCCGCCACAGAACGCCCCGACTGATCAAACAACATAAGGATCTTGCAAGCAACAGATACAACCCACCCAAAAGTATCTAAGCGGGACGACTGACCTAGATGACACTCGAGGAACTGCAGCATGTCATCCACCGCTGCAACTAACACACCAATCTTGTCAACGAACTCCTCATCAACAGTCTGCAATGTTCATATTGTAGTATTAAAAAACAAACCACACAACGACCAGTCATAGGCAATCTATTTGAATGCACACACCTATAAAACAAATTGCATAGACCCAAATAACGAAGAGTTATTACGCACAAACGCTAATTATGTCTCGCACAAATCAGGAAAACAAACTGACATGATATCAAAAAATTTGTTTAAAATATGAAACACTTTAAAACAGCCCTGCACCTGCCACTGAATTGAAACGCACACCCCTGCATATGCATAAGTAACTCCATATGCATCATATCACAAACATATGAGATTATGGACTGAGATCACCATAACTCAAAAAATCACTACAGAAATTCCTCATATGCTTACAACCATGCACACACTAATTTCCTAATATGAAAGCACAGACATAGGTGATAAATCACACACACCACGAGAAATTACACACACACAGAATACCTTTACTGAGGTCCCACCACCAACTAACTCTCTCACAGGATGTGTATCGTCCTCCTAAAAAAACATTAAACACGAGGGCAAACCACAGGAAAAAAATAGTGAGAATGTTAAGCACTCATTACATTGACGCACCAACAAACCAAAACTACGCACAACTTTGCAAAAAAAAAAAAGGTTAAATGAAACATACTTCCTGCCCCGTGGACCCAACACCAACAGATTGACCTACATGCTCACTAACAACAACAAGTACTCTTTCTACCACCCCTCTGCTAAAGCCTCCAAATCAAATCTCAAATAACTCACGAGCCTTAAGATGACTCGATCTCCACCCATGCAAAGATTGCACAACACAAGGCACGACCCTATCTAAATGAACGACCCTGTCCACATAAAGCAACTGAACTCTATAGAGATCAGTATCACGCATGCGCTACACATAACACATGCAATTATAATGAAAAACAAATTAAAATTGAACCCATACCAACAAGAAGATAATAGGACCTGAAAATGGCTGCTCCGGATCAAGGACCCATTGGGCATGTCTTTCCACCAATCACTCTAGCACAAACTTACACCACTTCAAATTTTGAATCTCGCTCACATCCTCAAAATGATGAAACACCAACTGGTTCGCATACCTGTTCTTCATCATCGAACCCAACACACTAACGACGAGAACCGCAAAGTGGCGCTTAAACTAGATATCCCCCTTGAAATGAGATCTCAACTTAGCCCCAATCATAGCCAACGTCACATTATGCTTTACTCTCGCAAACTTAAACCGACATTCCTTTAACGTATCACTAACATCATCTTTCTACCTCTTCGTAATAATGCCTCCCCGCGGTAGACCCAGTGTGTAGTGAACATCCTCCTCTCTAATGGGGACAACCAAACCATTCTCCAGTTGAAAACACATGTTCTCTCGATCAAAATTACTAAGCAACCACCTACCCATACACTTTGGAATATCTTCCAACAATAAGTGCAAGATATCCTCAAGCCCAATCTCATGCACACTCTCTTTTGGCATGCATTAAACTGCTTCATGGGTGAGACAAGTGCTTTGGGCTGCCACGAATCTTCATGAGGGGAAACAACTCTACCTCTTCACCAGTGACCCCATTATCAGAATCATCCAAAGGAGGGTTTGGTTAGGCACGAGGGGCCAACACAACCGCGGGAGATACACAATCATCAAAAGATGTAGTATCCACCATCACATTTTGATTAACTTCATCAATGTTCCCTGTAAATTAATGCGCATCAAATTAAAATGCACCATTAACCAAAAAAGAACCAAACAATAACAAAATAAAAAATGCATACAAACTGACGCACACACCTATAACATAAAGTGCACAAACCCAAATTATGATGGGTAACTACACACACATGCTAATCATGTCCCGCACTAACTGGAATTTTTTTTTCATGGTGTCAAATTTTATAAAACTGTCAAAGTCATATTCAAAGTTAACACACACACATTTGGTATTTACATCCAAACCCATTTCTCTAAAATCCAACACACTAACTACCCCGTACATACCACCGAAATGATACGCACACAACTACATATGCACATGTAACACACAAACTAGCTAGATTCCTCACGTATTAACGCCAATTTGTTAATAACCATAAATTGAGATTAAGCATGCCAATTCAGACCAACATCAACATATATGCATGAAACACTACCTAAACACAATGAAATGCCATCTCAACTAAACGCGTACACTTAAAACATAATGTGCACATACCCAATTATGATGGGTAACTACGCACACACGCCAAATTTGTCCCGCACAAACAAAAACAACCATGGTATAAAGAAATAAGTCGTTTAAAATATGAAACTTTTTTAAATTGTCAAAGACGTATTCAAACTGAACACACACACATTTGGTATATACATCCAAACCCATTTCCACTTAGTTCCAACACACAAACTAGCATGCACATACCACAAAAATGATACACACACACTTACATACAAACAAGTAACACACAAACTAGCCATATACCTCACTAACTCCAATTCATTAATAACACGAAATTAATATTAAACATGCTAATTCAGATCAACATCAACATAGATGCATGAAACACAAACTAATAATAGTGAAATTCCATTTCAACTGAATGCACACACTTATAACATAAATTACACGGACCCAAATAATGATGGGTAACTACGCACACACACCAAGCCTGTCCAGCACAAACTGATCACAAACAAAAAAAACACGGTATAAAGAGATATTTCCTTTAATGTAGAAAACTTTTTCAAATTGACAAAGTCATATTCAAACTAACCGCACAAACATTTGGTATTTCCATATAAACCAATTTCACTTAATTCCAACACAAAAAATAGTCCGCACCTACCACAAAATGATACGCACACACCTGCATACAAACGCATAGCTAAACACAGTCCCCTCAATTTCTTTGCAAATATATGCTGCAAACATACCCCCACACTGCCACCATAAGTTAATTTTGCCATAAAAAAACTCTATAACAAATTTTCTAATGTGAAATGAGGTGGTGGGTAAAAGTCCCATGTAATTTCTGTTCTTTTTATGAAGTCAATATTTAAAAGTGCTAACAGAGAGAGATGAAGATGCTTGCGTTGGGATATATGCAAACATTATATGTACATACATAGTTGTGTTCATATCACAAGATACTCTAAAAAGTCCAACCTATAGCTTACTACTTTTACATGAAATGGAAAAAATTGGCATTTTGATCTCGACTTATATATAAATAGTGAATGTAATTCATGAATTT
>CM008334.1:36263703-36279691 GCA_002525835.2 Ipomoea batatas | reverse complement strand
TGATTGTCAAACGGTGTGCAACTTGTTTAATGGTACTTTGCCGGACTTCTCCTTTGCAGGTTGTACTATTAACGAATGTCGAGAACTTAAACGACACTTTGAGTTTGTGTCTATTCAGTTTATCTCTAGATCAGTGAACAAACCCGCTCATGTGTTAGCTAGGGCGGCCCGTTCGCAAACTGGTCCTCATTGTTGGATTTCTTCTTTACCATCTTGCATTCAAACTTTGATTTAATGATATTTCAGTTTGGTTTTCAAAAAAAGAAAGAAATACATTCTTTCAAAAAAGAAAGAAATACGTACCGTATTCTCCAAAGCTATGTTGTTCTTCCCCTACAAATTTCATTAGTTTCGTCGCCATAATCTACCATTTTCAAGTGCCATTGCAGTATAATAACTTCAATACAGGTAAACCCATTGTTATATGTCAAACAAACTCCTATTTATCTATTTACAGCCATTACAACGCATAAGCTGAATTTTAATGAGTTTTTTTACAGCCATTACAACACATGCAGTGAAAAGCATATTACAAAAATACATAAATTATTGTCAAATATGAAAAAAAATCACATGTGTATCATTAAAGAAAAACTGTATCGTACTTAAAATGATACTAAGCTTTCCAAACATTGAAACTACATGGTTTATAAAATCGAACTAGCTGGGTGAAAACACACGTATCATCAAATATTCTGTAATATTTTTTAAATGAAACTATAGTTTTTTCAAAAGGAAACTGTAGTCTTTTCAAAAGGAAATTGTTTCAAAAGGAAACTATAATGTTTGTTAAAAGAAACTGAATGGTGTGTATAATATAATAGATTACGTGGTGTCTCGTTATGTCCTAAAAAATATTAAATGAAACTGTATAGTAATTGAAATGATACTATAGTGTTTTTGGAATGAACCTACATTATTTATAAAATACCTCTGATAATGTGGAACTCTAGTGTATGCACTTGTAATGTATTTAAAAAGAAACTGTAGTGTTTGGTAAAGGAAATTGTTATATATTCAAAAAGAAATTGTATTCTTTTTAAGTGAGTATCGGGTTTCACAATAACTCCTAAAAATCTTAAATGAAACTATAGAGTAACTGAAATGATAATGTAGTGTTCATGAACAGAAACTGAAGGGTTTATTAACTAGAACTAACAATGTGGTGTCAAATATTCCACTGTGTAATTCATTTTGAAACTATAGTTAAATGGAAAAGAAACTATAGTGTTTTTCAAAAGTAACTGCAGTGTTTTGTAAAATAAACTGTATGGTATATCAGAACAGAAAACTGTATGAACTATGAAATCTAACTGGTTATAATGATCATTCATGCTCGGTGACCTTATTGCATGGCATAAATAAAGAAGGCAATAACAAGGTAGAAAAAAAACCAAAGCAATCTTAGATACCCAAGCAACAATGCAAACACAACCTATTGAACCGAGTGCTCATGATGCACAAAAGGGTACTAAAACTGTGGACAAGCACAAAGCAGAAAAAGAAAAACTCCCAAAGTAGTCAAAAACTAAAAAATGCAAAACAACTCCAGAGAAAACAACGATTCCTGACTTTTAGTACCTGCCAACACGGATGTCATTAAAATACCTTTGGGAACTCTTATCTTCCCTAAACCCTGCACAACAAAAAGCAGTTAAAGACATTGGGTTTGGAGCAATGTTAACAATGATAGCTTTTGATTGGGACAGTAGGTTAACAAGATACCTAGTCTAGAAGTTTGATGTCTATAGATGCTCATTGGATTTAGAAGGGGATCAAATGATGCTTTCCGTAGAGGATGTCTACAAGACAATGGAGCCCCCCAATGGAAAAGAACCTATCATCGAAGCTACTTCAGACAATGAACCTGTGGAGTATGTTGATATTTTAACTAAATAGAAGCAAAAGTGGGGTATAACTAAAGGTTCACCAATCACAGAAAACATGCCAGCAACAATGATTGATACAAGAGATAGTGAGGAGAATGGTTCAAACGGGATTTTGTTATCCTATTAGTGTCCAACATAATCAAAGGGAACCAAAGTAGGTATGCAACGTACAAGGTTCTATACTCACTGAATGATGTCTCAAAAATAAGAGACTTGAACTGGTGCGAGTACACTTTCCAATCCTTGATTGACTCTGTTGAAGCTTGGAAACAAAAGCCCAGTACATTCTTCACCGGCCTTGCACTCTTCTTGATGGTAATAATTTACACCATGTCTTTATAATATTTATCTTATTATACTATATACTAAAACAATTAAATTTAACTTGTACTAACTAATATTCTTATTGTTTCAAAAACAGTTGACATACCTTGACCGTTTTGAATTCAAAGGCAGAAAGATAGAAAGGATAGCACCTGCAATAACAACGTTGACTGTAGAAGCAGTCAAGAAAAGGATCAAGTCAGAGATATTTTCTGGACAATTTGGAAGAGGAAAGGTAATCCCGCGATTTCAAAGAGAAGAAGAACATGTACCTGAGTAGATTGCTGTGAATGTGTAAGATGATTTGACTGATGAGTCATTGAAGAATGTCACTTCTGTCTTGAGGAAGATTGACGACACCGTGGTTGAGTTTGCTGAAGTTATCGCTGAGATTGGGAACACCCGCACTAGGGGTGGAATCATCAAGAAGACGTTTGAAAACACCAACTTCACAATCACCGCAACAAATTGAAACACCAACTTTTGACCTTAGACTGTCCTCTCCTCAACCTGCACCAACAATAGATGTCCCTACTGCAACGGAACAACAACAAGATCAATCAATCACTATTGAACTCCAAAACATTACAAGAGATCTTCAAGAAGATAGTGAGAAGACCATTTCTAATGGAGAACAGTTGGACACAACCATAACATATAATATTCAGAAGGAACTCTTTGATAGGTATGCTCAATCCTTTTATATATACACTGATTTTTACACATAATATTGGTATGTTATCAAAATAAACTATACTCGAATTCAACTGATACTGTAGTGTTCATGAAAAGAAACTGAAGTGTCTATAAAATGTAACTAAGCAACATGTCTCACATATTTATTCTATGTTTCCAATTGAAACTATAGTTGTATTCACTAATACTTCACTAATACTGAAAAGGAACTGTAGTGTCAGTGAACTGAAACTGACCAACATGCCTACTATATATTGTATGATTCCTAATAGGAACTATAGTACTATTCAAATGATAGTGTAGTGATTATGAAAAGTAACTACAGTGTCTGTGAACTGAAATTGCCCAACATGTCTAATATATATTGTTTGAGTCCTAATGGGAACTGTAATTGTAATCAACTGATACTGAAGTGCTTAGGAAAAGAAACTATAGTCTTTGTAAACTGAAATTGAACAACATGCCTCACATAATTATTATATATTTGAACAATTAACTGCAGTTTGTTCGCTGACCCTGATGATGATGACCACTCTGTGGAAGTGGTAGCTGAAAAGACCCAGAGATTTAAAAATATGCCATTACATCTGAGATCACCTTACTAGACCAAAAATGATGAACATATGAAGAACGTGGGACCCAAAGAAAAGTTTATCTCTGATTATGTCTTCCTTGACCCAACAGAAGAGAACAACCATTGACGTATAAAACACACTCATCACATACTCTATTATCTCCATAGTTTTGCCTAACTAACTTAAATATTTATACTTACACTTTTGGCAGTGAAGAACTGTTTGAATATGATGGATACTACTTGAGCAGAGACAATTTCCAGTCTATGAGAGCTGGAGAGCTAGAAAGTATTTTCATAGACATTTGGTGTCTACGACTAAACCACCTGGATCTCAACAGAGGGGTTGATAAGCCCAAACGAATATTTTTCTCAACCCAAGATTTTGTAAGCAACACAACTTTTTACATTATGCATGATTTTTATAAGTAACATCCTATAACATAAAATGATTTCTTTACATCTCCAACTAGACAGCCCATCAGATTAGGCAAAGGATGATGACTCAGGACACAACACCAACCAGCAAGACTTTGGGCAGTGCTTAGACACTGAAATAAACAATGTTGCAAACTTGGACATAAGCAATGCTCAGCTGGTAAATAATGTCATATGCAAAAAAAAAATTGTACTTAAGGTCAAACAAACTACTAATCTTTTATTAATTGTTAACATATATTCTTTACCATATACCGGCATAATCATTTCTTCATAATGTGCTTCAATTTCACAACGTCAATGCTTGAAATCTTTGACAACAGGCCCCTCCCAAAAGGGCTAAAAATTCAACAAAAGTATGGTGATAGTCCAAAAGTCTTGGTAAGTAGTCTAATTACCTACTTCATTATGTTGGGCGTCGGCAAGGTTGGCCGAGTTCAGCCCCTGCTCGATTCGAGACGTGGCGCTGTGGCTTACCATGGAGGGATGTGGTTAAATGGTTAATGTCCACCTACCTATCACCAATTGGTTTTAAGTAGGATATGGCAACCAGATAGCCAAAGAACTCTGTGGTTAAGCGTGCTTGACTTCTGGCAGTCACGGGATGGGTGACCCCCTGGGAAGTAAGCATAGTGCAGCGCTGAGATCCATCAATTGGTATCAGAGCTTGTTACCTTGAACGGTGAACACTCTGTGTATACTGCCTGGTGATCGATGATTAGAAAGTGCGCATACAGGCTCACCTGTCTGCCATGCATGATGAGATGTGGGACGTGATAACTGATGGACCCATCCAGATACTACAAGTGAATCCCAATCGTGTTGCTACTGATCCAAGGTCACCAGAAATGATTCCAAAGGAGAAATCTTTGTTGATTACCGAAGAGAGAACCCGAGTAAATCTCGACAACATAGCCAAGGATATACTCTACAAGGTTTTGGACGAATCCTTGTTCCCAAGAGTAAGAAAGTGCAAGACAGCCAAAGAAATCTGGGATGTACTTATGCTCATAGGTGATGGAGACGAGCAAGAGAAGGAAAACAAGCTAACCATCGCCATGAAAAAGTTTGAAGATTTCAAACTAAACCCGAAGGAGTCCATAACTGAAATGGAAGCTCGGTTCATAAAGCTATTGATGGAGATAAATGATCTTGATGAGAATAAGCTAACACAAAAGGAGATAAGCTTGAAGATTCTCCGAGGACAACCCAAAAGTTGGGAAATGAAGGTAGTAGCCATGCGGGATCATAGAAACCTCAAGACAACGAGTACAACACAGATCTTCAGTGATCTAAAGGCCTACGAGTTCGAGAAGGAAGCACACAATGATGAAGAAACTGAAACAAGAAATATAGCTCTAATGGTTTTGTTTGTAAGAAGGTTCAAAAGGTTCATGCGAAAGAATCAATCCTATGACAACTCGGACAAAGCGAGAAGAACGAAGTATCAAGGCAACGACAAGGCTAGCGGATCCAGAACTCATAAGAAGGATGAGTTGCAAATGTTATGTTACAACTGCCGAAAGCCTGGACACTTCAAGGCCGAATGTCCATATCCCATCGTCAAGAAGCATCAGGACGAGCACAACCACAAGAAGAATTCGGGAAAATATCACCACCCGAAGAGTACATCAAATGATGCTGACGAAGAGTCAAGCAAAAACCAAAAGAATGACAGACGAAGGCAAGCTCTGGCAGTAGAAGAGAAGTCAGGAGAAAAGAATGAAGAATCATGCACTTCCAGCTCAAGCTCAGAAAGTGACAGCTCGGAAGATGAGAAAGGACTTCTTTGTCTTTTCAGTCAAGATGACTCAGACGAAGAGATGTGTTTCATGGCTGATGAAGAAGAGGTAACCTCACAAAACCACTCTTCTAATTACAGTTCCGAATCCACATATCATGAAAACCCTAGGGAAGCATTTGAGAAAATGATGAAGAGTTTTTATGGTATTGAGGATTCACACCTCAAACTTAAAGAAGAGAATGCCAAGCTATTGGCAGAAAGACAAGATCTCGAGGACTTAAAGTCCAAAAATGCTGAGATGCTTGAGTCTATAAGCCAGCTTGAGAAGCAAGTTCATCTTCTTGAGGAAGAGTGTAAAGCAAAGGATGATAGAGAGCAAAACTTGCGTGCGGTACTTGCGACATTTACAAATTCATCCAGACTAATGGATCGAATGGTAGATGATCAAAGACCATCAGGGAGTAGAACCGGACTTGGTTACAACTCTAGCTCTTATCAACATGTTCTCTTAACACGACCAACTGACCCTTCTACTAGTGGAGGTTTAAGTTCAGTGTTTGTCCAGGGACAAACTGAAAATCTTGAGCCAGTGATTAACGCCACAAATGGAACAGAACCACAATCAACGAGTCGATCTAATGATTCGACTGAAACACGTATTGTGGAACCTACGAGAGGAAATTTCAAAAACGGTAACCCGAGAAGTCATCAGACCCCTCGGTATAGACCTCGCGTACCGAACTTCATGGTCGTATTGCAAATGGTCAACCACTTGGAAATAACCGATCTAAAGGAAAAGTCCAAGGCAACAAGAGGCAACATTACTCACAGAGGCAACGCAAGGGTATACCTCAGGGAAGACCGAACTCTTACCCGAGTAATGTCAAGAATTTCAAAAAATTCCCAAGCAAGCATAGAGGTGGGGAAGGTACTTTATATCCTAGTGATGAGGACTGGATTATGGACTATGAACCGATGACAAGAGCAAAATTCCTGCTCCATCATAGACATAAACAAACCTCATACACTAGAGTCAACACGAATAAACCTACACCTCCTCTTCAGAAGGTTTATTCACCGAAGTCATCTCAAGCCTACTATGCTATCCCTTATGATTATCGCGTGTTTAATGGGTATCGTGGACCAAGGATGAACCTTACGAGTTCTAGGTATGCATGGATGCCCAAGCTCACCGCTAACCGACAAGGACCCAAGAAGGTATGGGTGCCTAAAAATACTTAATCTTTGAGTGCAGGGAAACAGGACCATCTGGTATGTAGATAGCAGTTGCTCAAGACATATGACTGGAGATAAATCAGAACTGAGCAATTATAAAGCGAAGAATGGTCCTAAAGTAGTGTTCGGTGGGAACTCAAGTGGACGAACCATGGGCACTGGAGATGTTATGAAGAATGGGTTAATCATCCAAGAAGTCTCTTATGTTGAAGGATTAAAGTTCAATCTGTTGAGCACAAGTCAGTTTTGTGACAAATGATACAAAGTTACTTTCTCACGGGATGTATGTCAAGTTATCTCAGAACTATCTCATGAAGTTGTCTTAACAGCAAAACGAAGGAAAAACATGTATGTTGTCACATGGGAAACAGCAAGACCGAATACTTGTTTGATCGCCAAAAGCAAGCAAGATCTAAGTTGGGAATGGCACCATAAACTCAACCATCTCAACTTCAAAGCTATCAACAAACTTGCAAGAAAGGAACTGGTTGAAGGTTTACCGAATGTAATCTATGACAAAGATAAAGTATGTGAAGCATGTCAAAAAGGAAAGCAGATCAAGTCTTCGTTCAAAACGAAATCTCTCAACACAAATGCAAGGCCATTAAGTCTATTTCATATGTACTTATTTGGACCAGTTGATCCAGTCAGTCTAAGTGGGAGAAAGTACACTCTTGTGGTAGTAGATGACTACACAAGATACACATGGACATCTTTTCTAAGGAAGAAGAATGAAACTGAGAAAGTTCTTCCAGACTTGCTCCGAAGACTTCAAACCGAAAAGGAGCTAAGTATTGTCAAAATACGATCTGATCAAGGAACTGAGTTTGTAAACAAAGTCATCCAAGACTTCTGTGGACAACATGGTATACTGCATTAGCTTTCAGCGGCAAGAACTCCTCAACAAAATGGTGTAGCTGAAAGACGCAACAGAACTCTCAAAGAAAGCAGCAAGATCCACGATTGGTATCAGAGCCGAGGTCACGGGTTCGAATCGATGGCGAGGCGAAAGCCGAGTCCAGTCCCTGGTGGGATGTGGGCGTAGGTCAGGCGGACCGAGTCAGGCATGCTGCATAGCTGGGCTTGGTGATCAAAGGTTGATGCTGGTGCTGGGAGGGGGATTGTGGGGCGTCGGCAAGGTTGGCCGAGTTCAGCCCCTACTCGATTCGAGACGTGGCACTGTGGCTTACCATGGAGGGATGTGGTTAAATGGTTAATGTCCACCTACCTATCACCAATTGATTTTAAGTAGGATATGGCAACCAGATAGCCAAAGAACTCTGTGGTTAAGCGTGCTTGACTTCCGGCAGTCACAGGATGGGTGAAGTAAGCATAGTGCAGCGCTGAGATCCATCACATTACAAAGACATACATGAATATATGATGCATATCTAACTAGTTTTAATTTCACACCAATCTAGTGGAGAAGATAAAAAAACTGCCCGTTGAAATGGTATGGTAAAAATGAATTGGAGAACAGCTGATAACAAAACTGATTGTGGATCGTATTACATGCGCCACATGGACCTACATGGGCAATCAACAATGAAAATGTGGTTTTACTCCCAAAAAACAAAATGTAAGTTTACATAGTACTTTACACAGTTCTACTTCTCATTTCATTAAAAAAATATGTATATAACAAACAAGTAACACTAATGCAGGACCTATACTTGTCATCACTACGAGCACTGTACACATCACGGATTATCATGATGCCCGTGAATAAACACAAGGCAAAGATCATAAAGAAAGTCCAAGAATATTTTGTTGGAAAAAAACTGTAACTGTGACTGTGACTGTGAATGTAAGGACAAATGTAACACATGACAATGTTTTGATAGAGTTGTTTTAGAAGCCAAGGTAGCACTGGACTACGTTTGTTGTCCAGGTTTTGATCATCATGGTTTTGCTCATTCACTCTTAAGTTTTTGACTTATCATGTTAGTTTATATCAATAGAATATCATTCTTGCATGCTACATTTTCATTCACAAATACTTTAGTTTAATTTGATAATGTGTTGTCAATTCTTATATGTGATTCATTCTAAAACTGTAATGTATTCAAAAAGGAATTGCAGTCTGTATAAAAAGAAACCATAATATTCATAAACTGATACTATAGTGTATCCACTAAGAAACTGTAATGTATTTAAAAAGAAACTGTAGTCTTTGGTAAAGGAAACTCTTATGTATTCAAAAAGAAAATGAATTCTTTTTAAGTGAGTATGGGGTTTCACAATATGTCCTAAATATCTTAAATGAAATTACAGAGTAGTTGAAATGATAAAAAATAAATGTAGTATACATGAAAAGAAACTGTAGTATTCATCTACCGATACTATAGTGTTAAAAAAATACAACTGATAAAGTGGTGTCAATTCGAGTGAGTAATTCCATCTGACACTGTAATATGTACAGAATGAAACTGCAGTGTTCATGAAATGAAACTGTAATGTCTACCAACTAATACTATACCCTATACCAACTATGGTGCCAATTCGAATGAGTAAACCCTAAACCCTAAACCACAAAAATAAATGTCTTACAAAAGATAGCCCAAAAGTGACCACAAATCAAATAGGGCCTAAAGAACACGCCTATCCTAAACTAATGAATAAATTAAAGAATGGACCCAAGCCAAAAAAAAAAAAAACCTAAACACTAAAGGCTAAACGCTAGTTATGCTGCCTGGTTGTCGACAGGACGGCGCATGGTGATAGTTGATAGGCAGGTTGCTTGGTTGCATGGTATATTATGCATAGTACTGTTTTGGTTTGTTTGGCTGCTGTTTAGAGTTTCTGCCTTCCTAGAAAATCCTGAAAACAACCGTTATGTTGCCGAAATTTTGGTAAAATAGCGCATGAAGACTTTGGATAATCTAGTTGGTGACTACTCATTACTGGAGAGTGATGCAAGACTTGGAGTTATTTCTAGTTTTGTATCCTCTTAGAGTTTGTACTTTAGCTATAGCTGACCTTTCGTTTTTAGCATCAGGCTTTTTTTATGTAAATCTTTCTATCTTTTTAGGCATTGACTGTGTGTGGTCTTAAACCCTACAGGTTTTATTTAAAAAAAACACTAAAGGCTAAACCCTAAATGCTAAATGCTAAACCCTAAAGGGTAAACCCTAAACCCTAAATGCTACTCTAGGGAGCCGCAAATGCTTTGGCGAAAGGAGAGAAAAAAGGCGACAGTACTTCGCGACTTTTTTCGACTTTTCCCAAACTGCGTCATTTTTTCACCGATCAGTCTTCACCAATAGCTTTGCTGCATTGAGGCGATCACCCTAATGGGTGATCGACCACCGACCGGCTAGCAGGCGGTCGTCCACGAAATCCGACAGTCTAGTGAGCCTTTGCGACGCGAAGGTTTGCGCTCATTGAAGGGTGCAATCATCGACTTGCCTGTTGGCGTTCCTCCATCGAAGGTTTCTCATGTCGATGGTGTTCTAGTTGTGGAGGATCTCCCGTAAAAAATGGGAGCTTCGGAGTCGACTAGAGTTTCTCGCGATTCTACAAGGGTCACCACGAAGTCGACGCTCGCCACTGGAGGTGTTTCGACAAGTCCTGTTCGCATCGATGGTGATGGGCGCGTCTCTGCTGATGTCTAGAGCGGGGATCACCTGTCTTACGTTCCAGACATCGATGTCCAAAAAATCCAGTGCTCCTTTGAACTTGTTCGTAGAGCTGGCTACAGGTTTTCTGATGAGGCGGTGGCGGCTTTGAGGGCTGGTAGGAGACTGCCCAGCCTTCGTCTGTGCTTGCCAAATCCGTCCAAACTGATCGCCAGTCGCAAGAGCCGTCGGCAAAGGTGACTGCCCATGCCCCTTTTACGGTGTTGCAGATGGAGGGAGGGCGTTCGAAGGGTGTGGATGGAGTCGATGCTTCGACGAATTCTGATCCTGCGAGATTGTCGATGGTGGAGGCGGGTGGCGTGTCTAATTTGGGTTCGCCGTTGGCGGAGGCGACTCACGATCCCGTTAAGGGATCGTCGACATCGCCACGGGTTGGAGTCGAGGCCTCAAAGGTTGCTGGTGATCTGATTGGAATTGGGCTAGGTCAAAATGATGATTTGCCAGAGATTGGGAGTTCGATTGGTGTAAACGTTGATCGCCCTAGGTTACCAGTGTTAATGGCGACGGCGACTCACGTTCCTACGATTGACTCGACGATGACGCCTAAGAACAGAGGGGAGGTATCGACTGGTACTGATCGCGACAATGGAACTGGGTTCGTTGGTGGTTCGTTTCTTGATTGCCCTTCGACTGCTGATGGTTCGATGGTGGCTGTCGCGACCTGCGATGTCGCCAAAGACTCTAAAGCAGTGCCTAGGGTTGGCCCGTTGGTTGCGGCTGGTCTCGTTTGTGAGAAAGGTTCGGTGCGATCTTTGGAGCGTAGTGGGAGTGATGATCACAGGCTTCAGGCGAAGTCGACGCTGGTGCTTGTGTCAATGATCGGCAATGAAGGTTTGAATGTCGGACGAACTCTAGTGTCTCCTCGCCTCGCCCCTAGTTCGTTTGTCGGACTGGGTTTGCCGGTGCCTCAGCCGGTACCGTCGGGGGATGGGGCTTGTCTCGACGCGGTGGTGGCGTCCAAGGCCTTGCATGGTGATTGTGCGGTTGCGGAGCCCAGTCCTATGGCTTTAGGGGTACCACTGCGTTGCATGCAGGCGGTGTGCCCTCCGTGGCTGCTGGTGTCGAGAAAGGTGGGGTGCTTGTGATCAAACCGACCAAGGTGTTGTCCTTGGTGTTTCGCAACAAACAACGCAAGTCCAATAAAGGGGGCGGTCATGGTAGTGCAAAGCCAAGACCGTTTGGTCTCAATATTGCCTCCAAACCAGGTAAGGTTGCTGTTTCCAAGTCTTTGTTTAAGTTCCAATCTGGCAAAAACAATCTGCTACTAAGGTTCTAAGTGTTGGTTCGGCTAATGCTAATGAGCCTACATTTAGAACCAAGGTTAAGGCTAATGAAAATTTTGATCTTCATGCTAGCATGTGACGTAACCTGTTGAAAAATGGTTTTGGTTTAGAAGCTATGAATTTCGCTAATGGACCTAAACTTGGTTTTAATCGTGTCCAGCCTTTACATAATGTTAAGCATGGTAAACGTAATGCAAGGGCTGGTCTTGGTCCCAATAAATTGCAAAGTCATGGTTTTATTCCTGGGCAGAATGGGACTAATTCTAAGGCTTTGCATGGCAATGGTCGTATGTTGAATATGGGTTCGAACTATGGTATGCTAAATGGAAAAGGTTTTGCGGCTGGTACGTTTGGTGTTTGCCCTAATCCGTCGAAGACGCCTAATGCTGCTATTAGGCCAAACCTTTCTGCTGTTAATGAGATTGGTTCGGCTACTGGGTTTGAGACGGACCAAGAGTTCTATCTAGATCAGCGCTTCGTGCCAACGCTTGTTTTGCGTGATTCTACTGGAAAAAGGGGAACCCCCCCCCCTCTGCTCATCATGTTCTTGGTTCTGGTAATTTTTCATGAAGTTTAAAGTTTGGAATGTGAGGGGGGTTTCCTCTCAAGGTTCATTGCATAGGATCCGTGTGGTTATTTTGAAATAATGATTTGACTATTTTTGTTGAGTTTGAGTTGGGGCAGTGTGTGTCGGTTTCATGTGCCCATTCTACTGTTCCGGCTCCTTTCTGGTTATCTTTTGTTTATGCAAAGACTAAGGAATGGCTCCGGGTGCCTTTATGGGATGATTTATAGTCGGTTTCGGCTATAGTCCCTGGAGGAGTTCCTTGGTTTGTTATTAGGGATTTTAATTGGTTGCTTTATGTTGATGAGAAAAAGGGTGAGCTTTCATATCCTCATCGGAAGACCATGACCTTTCGGGACTGTGGCAATGCGTGTGACTTGATTGATGTGACTGCCTACGGCTCCTGTATCACTTGATGGAATGAGAGGCGTGGGGAGTCAACCATTGAGATGTGTTTAGACCGTTTTCTTTACATTTCAGTGTGAGAGGTGTGCTTTAAAACATTCGTTCGGCATCTATCAAAGTCCACGTCTGACCACAGTCCGTTATTAATCTGTTGTGATCTTTTGAGTGCATAGGTGGCTCCGAAACACTTTGTTTTCTTAAATGTCTGGATCAAGCACGAGGATTTTTAGAGGGTAGTTTGTGACAGTTCGGTGGTCCCAGTTGAGGGGGCACCTATGCATGTGCTGGCTACTAAACTTAACAGATTGGGTAAGGTGCTTGGAGTGTGGAGTAAGGAGGTGTTTTGGGGACATTTTGCTAAGCTGCGTGAATGTGATGAGCGTGTTCAGGTGCTTGAGGGGGTGTTACAGTAGAACCCAGATATGACCGGGCACTGATTGATTACAAGGAAGGGGTGGCCTTGTTACAGAAGCAGGTTGATTGACGAGGAATTTTGGCAACAGAAAGCCCGTGTTACTACGATCCAAGATGGTGATAATAACTCCCGCTATTTCCATTCTCTGGTTAAGGAGTGCAGGAGAAAGTTTTTTATACATAGGGTGAAGAATGATGAGGGCCAGTGACTCGAGGACAGACAGGGGATTGCTCAGCAAGCAGTCTCGTTTTTTGAGTGCATGTTCACTACTGAGTCTGGAGGGTTTGACTTGACTCGTCTTGACTGCGTTCCATAGCTGGTGACTGACGAGGATAATAACGTGTTGACGGTTGTGCCCGAGGAGGATAAAGTTAAAGAGGTGGTGTTCTAGATGAATGCTACTAGCGCTGCGGGGCCTGGTGGTTTCTCAGGGGCCTTTTATAAGGCTTGCTAGGAGGTTGTGAAAGGGGACGTGGTTAACATGGTTAGAAGCTATTTTAATCATTATTCTTATTTCTTCTTGGAAACTAAATTTTCCTTTGTTTCTTGAAACTCCAAATGCCTTCTGTTGAAACATCCCTCCTATTGATTCTAGACCTCATTACTATCGACCCTTGAAGCCGAATTTCTCTCATTCCCTTGGAAATTGCGTACTCTTTCATTGAGGCATCCCTTTTATCCATTCTAAATCTCTTTCTCACCCTCGTTTGAAACTGAACTCCTCTCTTTTCTTTGGGAAATTGAATACCCTATCATTGAGAAATCATTTATGGCCTTCCAAACCTTGCGTTCTTAACTCCCCTTGGAACCTGATTCCTTTCCTTTCCTTGAATAAGCTGAATACCCTGTCATTGAAAACTCTTCCTGCGTTTTCCAACCTCGCCTTATCTTTTTCAAAGCCAAGTTCTTTCCATTTCTTTTCCTTTCCTTAAAAGGAACTTGATATTTCCCTGATTGAGAAATCCTTTTGGCCTCTTCGAACCTCGTTCTTATTTTCTTCCGAAGCCGAGTCCTACTCTCTTCTTTAGAGAACTGGACGTCACCTTTATTGAAAAGTCATTCTCACCCTCTCAGACGCTGTTCTTGTTTGCCTCTTGAAATAACTTTGTACAAGGTGACAACCTTATTTCCTAAGTTGTAACCTTGGTAACCCTTGATTCTATTCTTTACGAACGCCGTTCTTAAACCTTACACCTTAAACCTTTCATTCCCTTTTTCCGTTGGGTCAAATTTTCAAAACCGGGCATATATACTATATAAATATTTTCTCTCTATGTACTATCGTACTAGTTTCTAACTCTCTGTCCCCAAAACGATTTTCTGAGCTTCGGGGACGAATCACCTTTTAAGGGGGGTAGAGTGTAACACCCCGCATTTTCCCTATTACTATATAAATATTTAAAATGAGGGGTTATTTATTATTAAGTAATTATTTACATAATTATAAATATAATTATTTCCTATGGGCTTGGAACTATATACTCTTATATAATTTATAACTATGATAATACTAAAAGTCCATAGCCCAATATCTCTATTGATATATATATATATATATTTCATATCATATAAAATATTATTTAGCCCACATGAATTATATTTTCTTAAGAATTATGCTAAGCCCATAACTATAAATATTTATATGTCTTATAGACTATAATTAGTGACCCAACCCAATCTTGGCCTTGCCATAATTAGCCCAATCCAAATATAGTAACCCTACTATAGTTGGTATGTTAGTGTGTATGAATATGTTGGTTAGCAGCTGAACATTCTTTCTCCTCGTCTCTGCCTCTCTCATTTCGCTCTTAGCTTCACGTCGTTAAGGGAGCTCCAACCGGTAGCAGCAATGGCGACTCAGACTCTCCATCATCGGCGGCAACGACGGACTCCGGCGGTAGCTTGCGGTCTCCCCCGTCTTCTCGACCGTGTTGTGCGGCGGCAGCAGCGGAGTTCGGCATCGTCATCCCCGTCGACGTGAACCAACGAAGTAGAGCAACCGGTGCCCTCCCCTGTTTCTCGACGGTGCAAGGCGGCGGGTAGAAACGACGGCATTCCTTTTCCCCGGCGGCATGAGAACTCCCTCCCCTGGTCTTCCGGCAGCAAGCTAGCGTGCGAAGTAGGTGCCAGAGTGACTCGGCGGCACTCTCCCTTCCGTTAGGCCGTAACGGAGCACGTCGGCGGCACGGACCAGTCCGTCACCTTCCCCCCCGCTCGGCGAACAACTTCGACAACCTCCACTGATTCCCGACGCCGCTGGATGGTTTTGTGTTGTCGTTGGCGCAACTTAGCAGCAAGAGGCAAATTGGCTTAATGGTATAGTACCTTGATGTCGAGGTAGAGGGCGCGTGTAATACCCCGTATTTTATTAACATTATTATTTTATCATAAGGCGTTGACATTCATAAGTTATGATCTTCAGATGCTTCAAAGGAATTTTTATAAGGAAGTATAGTTGTTATTAAGTTGCGATCGTTCGTGCCGGTCACGAACCGTAAAATTTTTGAGGACGAATTTTCAACTCGGATTTCTTTGGAAATTGATGATTAGGCATATTATGGCTAAGTATGAACTTCCTGCTTAGTTAAGTTGAAATTGGATGAGCTATAAGGGTCGAAATTTATTTCTGATCGTACACCGCGAAATTTCCGCAGTGTACCGAACCTAGCCCATTTTGAAGCGTTTGACTGGAATAAATTTGTGGTTTCGGAAATTATTCTTTCTGGATTATTTTCCACCGAAACCTTATCTGTTTGGACCACAACTGATATGTTGTGGAGA
>CM008334.1:36223179-36238944 GCA_002525835.2 Ipomoea batatas | reverse complement strand
CGGATCTTTATAATCTAAAGTCTATGGGTGGAATGGGGTTCCGTCATCCCCGTTAGATGAATTTAGCCCTTCTTGGAAAGTTGGGGTTTCTTGACTAGACCCGAGGCTTTGGTTACCTGTGTGTTTAAAGCTAAATAATTCTTTTCTACTTCCTTTCTTGATGCACATTTAGGTAGTCGTCTTTCTTATGTTTAGAGGAGTTTGTGAGAGGCGGCAAACAATATGATGGAGGGTTTTAGATGGAGATTAGGAGATGCGAACACCATACTAGTTTGGATGACCCGTGGTTACTTGACACTATATATCCTTGAAACTCATATTTATAACCAACTCCAACATATCTACTTCGGCCCATATGAACTTAGACCGTATTGCTTGGGATGAGGAGATTTTAAATGATCTATTTTGTGATCGGGATAAGATGCTGATTATTATGATACCCATACCTCTCACGATTCAACCAGATTGTGTCTTTTGGAATGGGGAGATCAATGGACTTTATTTGGTGAAGAGTGCTCACAGATTTTTGTTTGGTGAGTGTGTTGAGACTAGTTGGAAGGGATGGATCGCTATGTGGAAATTTTTGCTACCACCAGAGACAAAATGCTTCTTTTAGAATTTGTGTTCCTTTACCTTGCTTACCAAAATTTTGTTGAGAACTCGATGCGTCCCACACTCCCATGTGATGGCTTATGTGCTTTGTATGACAAGGAGGAAGAGTCAACACTTCACGTTTTTGATAAATGTCCCTTTGCAAATCATGTCTGGAATGCTTTTGGTCTAGCTTGGGGTTGCTCGTCTGGTGCCGATCTTATGACTTGGTTGAAGAGCAGGTTTGAAAACCTTACCCAGATTGAGCTCACTCATCTTATCATTATTTATTGAGGTATTTGAAAAGCTTGAAATCAGAAAATTTGGAACCAGATCGATACTACTCCAAAAACAGTTGTAAAACACTCTTTGGCTTACTTAAAAGACTGGAAGTCTGTACGGCTTTCTAGTACAATGTAGTGCTCCAGTTCTCATAATGTTTAGGAATTATGGGCTACTCCTGCTCATAGAAAATTGAAATTAAATGTGGATGTTTTAGTTTACCAGAATGCAAATCACATTGGTATAAGCTGGATTCTTCAAGACCATCAAGGCCACTTGTGGCGGCAAAGATTGTTACGCGACCGGGTCCTTTGCAGCCGCGAGAAGTTGAGGCTTTAGCAGTTCGGGAAGCTTTGAGTTGGCTAAAGACTAACCACTAGGATTGTCTTATTGTGGAAACTGATGCTGAATTCTTACTTACTAGTCTTCACAAACCTAGCACATCTTTTGGTTTGCTGATCGAAGACATTAACACTATGTTTTTGGGTTTTCAGGATGTTATGTTTCGTCATGTTCGTAGAAAGGCAAATATTGTTGCTCATCTTTTGGCTAGATATGCGTTTTCTCATATTGCTAGTGTGACCTAGATTGATTCGAGTCCCTTTTTTATTTCTTCTACTGTAACTAGTGACTTGAGTTCTTATTAATGCTATTTCCAATTTCTTGTCAAAAAATGGAGATATTAGAGGCTCACTCATACCTATCCAAAAAAAAAAAATAGAATTTAAGGTGGAAAACGGACTTTTGAGTACAACTCATTTATGAGTGCATTTAATGCATGATTTTAGCATTAAATGAACGTAGAAAAATTGGGACATACTTGAGTATATCTATTAGACTCTCCCACATCTTTACATGTCTTGGAAAAATTGCTACTTTGACTAACTCTACTTCTTCACTTTCAAAAATTTTAGACACTCATATTTTCTAACTTGCTACAACAAGAATCTCTAACCTCAAATGCTAAACCTCTCAATTTTCCCAATGGCACCAAGAAATCATCTAATTTGTTTACCCAAGCACGTTGTCATCATGGAGGACGTGATCGGGATGATATCTCCAAGCCCCTCATGGACATGCCACTATTTGTAGAATGAGTAGAAAATAGGGAAGATGCTCAGGAGATTATTGAATGTTAGGAGGCAGCCGAGTTGCTCCAGTATCTCTAATTGAATTTACTTACTAGAATCCATGGCTGAGTTCTTCTATGCCACTTCTTAGATTCAAGGAGGAAAAATAAGAGCAATTGTGAATGAGACTGAGGTGGTTGTTATGGAGGTAGACATGGAAAGTGTTGTTCTGGACAGGGAAAGAGTCTAGGAGATAGGTGGTTGTTATGGAGGTAGACATGGAAAGTGTTGTTCTGGATAGGGAAAGAGATGCCAACCCAAACATCACTTTAGTAGACAACATGACATTATGGAAGAAACATATTTTGAAGATAGAATATCAGATGTTATCATCTCAAAAGTGATTAGAGGGGGAGGGGGTGGGACTAGAGCTCTTAACACCCTTACCATCACAAAGGGTAGGATCACGGAAATCATCACCATAAAGGTGAAGCCAACTGGGCTTCGTTTCTTTTCAGGCATCTGAAAGAGATGATAGGGAAATTCAACACCCAGTCTAGTGAATTTCAAATGAAGCCTACCTTTGGGATTCTATTAAGTCATATCTTGGCTTTGAAAGGCCTTGAATTAAAGTACAAGAAGATCCTTTAATAATACCAATACATGCTCAAGGCTAAAACTTAATACATAGAAAGCTTAGAAAAAGAAGAAAAAACAAAGAAGTTGAGGATGCTGTGGCTTCTAAACATATAAACAAATATATGCCAATGACACACCAAATACTCCTTTTTATGTAATTGCATCTACTACTAAAGAAGGAGAAAACGCTTTAGAACCAAAGTTGAAGAAGTTTCTAAAGAAGTCCAACAAATATAATGGCGGTGAGCAAAAGAAAGAGTATGATGGAGATGAGCTTGTTTCTACTACCAAGGGAGGATTGAAACGTGGTCAAGGCCAGAGGAAGTAGAACAAGATGGGTAGCAAACAACTAGTAGAGAAGCTTATACCAACTAGACTAAGTGGAGGAAGAAAACTCACCCCTTAATTTGAAAGAGGAGGAATACTTGTGAGGAGAAGGATGTTGATGTAGTAGATTCTTTACTACAATGCAACCAATCCCTCCATCTACCATTGTAATGCTTATTGTAGTAATTCTAGTTCAAAGTGTTGCACCTGTAGATCTATAAGTTGTGCCAATAGTAGAAGAAGTAGCACTAACAATGCCAACATCAAATGTTTCCCTACCAAATCTATCACTACTAAGGGATACATCATATGTGGTTGGTGAGATCACAATAGCTATATTGGCTAATGAATGACAATCAACAGATCTTTCATTTGTCCTTGAGGTCATAATCACATCAATTATTGAGGAAGCCAAGGAAGGTGTGAGTGCAATAGGCACTACACTAGAGGCACTGGCAGATCAAACTAGGCTTGATTTGGATGCTAAGTATGTTCATGGGCTAGCTCTTGCTACCCTCGTAAGTGAGGAAGAAACTCTTGGAGATTAAGAAGAGTTCATTGAAGAAGAATTTGTAACGATAAACTTTGAGCGAATTGAAGACATTGATATGTTAGATGTAGTAAAATATTTAATAAAAGTCACCTATAGTGAGCTAAGTGATTAGGAGTTAGCAAAATAAGCCATTGAGCCTAGAAAATGATATAGTGTGTGGACTCCCATAAACAATACTATTGGCTAGCCAACTTCTACTAACTTAAGAAGGTTTAATAGATCCTTCGCTAGTAGAAGTTGTGGAGGAAATAACAATGTTTTCCTCATCATCAATAGAACCTAAGGAGGTGGTTGTGTTACCAGAAAAATATCTAGCTTCAAACACTTTCATATAAATGCCCTCAAGTAAGACTAAACCAAAGCAAGCAAATATAAATGCCAAAGATAACTCCAAGCAATCATACCCCTTAAATGGTTGCGCAATCAAGTTATGCAAAAGAAGTCAAGAATGTGTTGTTATTCCTTTTATCTTGAATATGTGGTGAAGTGAATGTGGCAAGCTCATTTCAGTGAAAATTTAAGGAAACAAAAACCCCAAAGATCACTCACAATTCTTTCAAATGGGACACCTCTCAACACAGCCATCAAGCAAGCAACATAGGGCGATTCAATCTACAACTCTCAAGGGCCTTCCAAAAACGAGCTGACTAATGGGAGCGATGCACACGAGTTCACCAAACTTTGTCTCATTTGGTCCCAAAGACCCATTTAACAAGTGTGATGGTGTGGCATGAGTCACTCCATGCGTTTTGGCTTACCTTAAATATCCCTCTTTCTTCTAATCACCTCTAGAATAACGTAATCGAGCCAACTGCCTTCATGCAAAGCTTTGCACTTTTTTGAAGGGTGCAATGGTAACCTGAATTCTACAAGTTGGCTCACCTCTTGTTTTCCCGCTCTTATGCAAGGATAACTTAAAGTCTATTTTATCTTTTTTCATTGACTCATCCGCTTCCCTTCATGCCTTTTTCTTTGAGAATAAAAATTCACACAAGCTCACCATAAAAAGATCTCACCTTTTGTATCATGCCACACCGAGAAAGTATCTTCCGAGTCTTACCACCTTATCTTTTCACAAGCCCTTTATCATGTACATTCCATCTTTGAAGGATCCAAGAGAACAATGCATTGAATCTCAAGCAAGCATGCAAGAAATATAAACCTAATATGACCCTATACAATCCTCACAATGGTGTAAGAGGTAATTTTTTAAAAAAATTCAATGAATTGAGCTTGTCAAACTACCACTTCACAACAATTGCAAGATAAAATGAATAACAAAACAAAATTGAATCCCAATGCACAACCCAGTTACACAATCATCCAAGGAGTATTAATACCAAGAAAAGCACAAAATGTACCATTTCCACACTTTAAAATGAACATTGTTCTTAATGTTCAAGCACACGGGTGTGAGGGTCAAATGGGTCAAATGATAATTCCCCTTTCCACTCTTTAGAAGTGTGGTATGGGATAAGAGTTTCCATACTTTACAAGTGTGATCAGGGTCTAATAAAAACACATGGCAAAAAAGGATATATGAAAAATAAGAACTTCCTTTCTTGGTGAAATATTGCCCCGAAGTAAGCCCTACGATATGATCCCTTTGCCCAACCAACCAAATCATCAACTCCGAATTATAGCATTTACAAAACCCACAAAACATGCATTAAGGTTAGTGATGCATTTGCAACTATTCACATGAGCACAACGAAATAACATGGAGTTAGAAGAAAATTGAGATAGCTAAAAGCTAAGGCAAACACAAGCTAAGAGTGTATACGCACACATTAAGGGTCTGTTTACTAACAGAATACTGTTTTCTGTTTTCTGTTTTTCAATTTTTCAGTTTTTATTCTCTGTTTTCTGTTTAGAAAACTTGTTTACTAACACTTATTTTTTCAAATTTATTTTTTTAGATTAACGTTATAAAATTAACAATAAATAAAAATATATCCTAACAAATAACCTATTAAGTTCACATAAAAATTTACTTTAGATAATATTAATATTTTTTGAGCTAATATTTAAAATATGTTTGGATATATTTATTTGAATGACATGTATATAATATATAATTTTTATTTTGAATTCTGATATAGTAATATATGTGAAATTTCGATATCCGATATCGGGACCAAACTTGTATCCTTATAACATAATTAAAAATATCCGAATGAATAACTAATTGAGTTTAATCAAAATATAAAACCTAGTATAGATTTCAATTTTTAATTTTGATAATGTGAGTGATGTATAATTTTAACCATAAGCAAATAAGTTATGTTTAAATAAGTAATGCAAGTAGAAAAGATAGAAGATGATAATGAATGTAATCATAGTAATGAACACATATGTTTGGTAGATAATCGTGATAATGTAGTTATAGTGACATATAGTCTCATAGATGATAGCTGATTCTGTTTTCCATTTAGAAAACAGTTTTTAATAGTGCTTCAGTTTTCTAGAAAACTGGAAAATTATTTCCTGTTTTCAAAATGGAAAACTGTGCTAGTAAACATGTTTTCAGTTTTCAGTTTTCTAATTTTTCAAATTTCCAGAAAATTTGAGAAAATTCCCAGTTAGTAAACAGGCCCTAAAGTTTCATATTTAAGATATTGACAATACCTTATTTTTTCGTTCTACTTTTTATTCCATTGTTTAAAAGTAAGGGAGAAGAAATGTAATGCGTTTTATAAATATTAGAGAATTTGAATTTAATGTAGGATAGTAAAAATAGGCAAATAAATATACTAATGAGTATCTAATCTAATCTAAACTTATAATAAGAGCCAATAATGTTGGAGCCCTAACTGGAACTAAAAAAATGTTGGTGTAATAGTCTGCTATAACATATTGTACTTTGTGTTCTTATTGTGCAACCTCCAATTAAATTCCTAATATATCCTAATCATTTATAACTTTACCAAATTCTTTCCGTTAAATATAACGGAAGTTTAACATTAAATTCTTTAGGCAGTTTGTTTATTTATTGCAATTTTCAAACAAATTGGCAATATTTTATAATACAATTCTGTATAGATTCCTAACTTAAAATTAGAGTATTGAAGTCTTAATAGGATTCTATAATACAATTTTGTATAGATTCCTAACTAAACCATTATTCTACCCAAAATAATAGTATATAAACTCCTCCCCTTCTCACTGGTATTTACCCAAAACTAAACCTAACATATTCTACAACACACCATCTACTTGACATTCTATAGGTATGATTGTCAAAATATTATCATGCTAATTCTATTATTTGTATTTGTACTCATAATAATTACATTTTAAAAAAAATCAATGATGGTATACTTATTAATTAGTATAACTTCAATATCGTTATGTAAATATATCTATTGTATAATATGTCCATCTATAATTGTATCATTGTATGTAATGTTGTGGTTCTCATTATATTCCTCTATAATCTACACATTTTAGTTACTCCTAACTCCCTAATCTATGATTTTTGAATTTATGTTGTGGTTCCCATTATATTATTTCATAACATCCTTTATGAACATATTTTCCATGGCACAAGGATATTAGTCATGATAAATGCCGTAAAGTTAATTGATATTATATTGACACACAAACTGTGGGTTAGAATTGTACATTCATGTCATTAAGAAAAGCGAACCAAAAAACGCTATTGGAACGCCTGAGAAAAAGTATATGCTCATCGTCCTTGAGGATGGAACTGTAAGTAAATAGTAAAAAATTTCTCCCTTTTATTATTATTATTATTATTATTATTATTATTATTATATTTTATTTTCATCATCATTGTATTCAAGGAACTCGGTTCAATCAATAGTGTTTGATAATGACATTTGAATGTATGATATCACTTTATAAACCAACAAATGGTACATCATCTCAAATGTCATTGTCAAACATGTCCGAACGAACTATACAGTACTTGATCACAAATACAACTACACATGCATTTTAAATGGTCGGACCGGGGTCCAAACTAGTGACAATGATGACATGTCATTTCCTCCCATGTAAGTGGTTTATTTGTTTAGTTGTAGTTTAGCTATATACAATTTCGTTATGTTTTATTAAAATATATAAGCACCGAGACTATTTCTTTGATTTTTATTAATTTAGCATTTTTTTCTCTCTCATTATTATATGACTACCTTAACCAATTAAAGAACACTAATTTAAAAATACGCATTGGGCATTGGTTTAATCGCGCAACGCGCGTGTGATAACTAGTATAATAATAAGGTACAAAAAATGTTTACCCAAATGTCACCCTAATTAATATTCCGTAGTATTACTCTTCTATCAACAGTTGGTGAATATCGACAGTTCCACGTAGGTTTGTAACGCGATTTTCAGTACCATATAAACTATGATGCTTATGAAAAGAATTATTGTCCTTTCAAAAAGATTATAAGCAAAAGAGAATTAATAGTGAAAAGAGATCTTAAATTCGATGTTTGATTTGTTGGGAATTAGTGTCAGATTCCGCATGAACCGATCGAGTGTCGTGAGGGCACATGCATGTGACTTCTCCAATATAATGTTATTATGAGCTCTATTAATTAGTGTTTAGTGTTAGGTAATCAATGGTCCAACTGCAAAAGCATCTCCCACCTTTGACTAATTGATTCTTGCAAGTACTCCTGGTTTAGGCAAAAACTTGTGTGAGACCGTCTCACCATGAGATAAGTCGGGTCGGGTCGTGTCAAGATGCAAATGTAACACTTATATGCACAAATGTCATACTTATATGCTCAAATGTAATACTAATCAGGAATAAAATTTTTGTTACTTATTAGGGTAAATGTAATACTTTTAAGGGAAAATACAATACTTTTACATTTCGATTTAAAAGTATTACATTTTTCCTCAAAAGTATTATATTTGCCCTTATAAGTAAGGGGCACTTGTCAACATTACTTATTATGAAAAATGTATTGCTTTTTCTCTTATAAGTAGCAAAAATTCTATTTTTGATTAGTGTTATATTTGAGCATATAAGTATGATATTTACACATAAAAGTATGACATTTGCATGGTGCTTTGACCCGACCGGATCCGTCTCACGAATAAGGATCCGTGAGACGGTCTCACACAAGTGTGACCCCCTGGTTTAATATAATTTATAAAAATTAAAGAGTCAAACATCATACAATAGCGTGGATGTGATGATGTGAATCTTTTTAATTTAATCAAATATCTCAGTATATTTGAGCTTTATGAATGTATGTACCTTAAAACTCATTATATAAAGTGTTTTTTCACTCTTTGCGATCCTACTTGAGACGAACATTATTAGTCTCGGTGTGTGAAAATAAAAAAATCCGTAATTACTACTCAAAAGTATGCATTTTGTAACACAACCTGATCAACTTGACTAGATTGGTTGCCTCAATGAGAATGAGAGAAATGCATAATTGTATAACCAACTAGACTAAATTAACACAAACAAATATTAATTCTTAATCTCCACCTCCAATACTCCTTATTTAATTTTAAAGAAGAATTAAGTAGACCATTTAAATGTAATTAGATTACAACTTAAAAGGCCAAGGACCTTGTGGTCTAGTGGCATCAAACCCTTCCCTGTATACAGGAGGTGGTGGATTCAAGTCTCAGTGGAGACAATATTGACTCTTGTGCTTCAATAGGTTGAGAAAGTACTTGTGCTTCAATAGGTTGAGAAAGTAGTTATTATGAACAGATACTGCATTGTAATAGAGTCAGTAGTATTCAAAAAAAAAAAGATAATAATTTTTTGATTATCACCTAACATGTAATAAATTTTTTGTATTCTATCCCTAGATCAAGCTGAATGACTTTAATTTTACAAGAGAAAGTTTGCTTAACTAATTTTGTCTTTAGTTTCATGAGAAAGAATCAGGTATACCGAGAGTAATCATCAACAAAAATGAAAAAATAACAATGATCTTCATTAGATAGAACTGGGACGACCCCTAAATGTCTGTGTAAACCAAATCAACTGTAGCAGAATTAGATTTTTTAAAGCATTTTTTAGTGAAAATCGTGAGGATATCCCTAGTTGACAGACAATACGTACAAAGAGAACGAATGTTATTTAAGGATTTAAGCACTGGACAATGATGTAGTATATATTATCTAAGACTCTTGAGTGAGGGTGACCAAGACTATTGTGCCAAACATCTGAAGATGCTTTTGACGTAATGAATGCAATTGAATTTTGTATAACCTCCCTGAGCTTTTTCCCTTAAATATAATTTGGTAGGTGTTGAGATCTTTTACAACAAAAAGAAGGGGTTTCGACATTATTATCAGTGGTGAAGCGTTTGATAGCTAGATAAGAGAGTTTGTTAGGGTAAGAACATGTAATACATTTTGTAATTGTAGGACGCTAGACACGTGGAGGAGATGATATAGAAGTATGCCAATACTAGAAATATTCAAACTTATGCCATTACCAACTCGAAGATTTTTGTTCTCAGTGTACTCTTCTACTCATTGCAACAAGGAGGGATCCAGAGTGGCATGATGAGTGACACCAGTATTTGGGGACCAGTTTTGAGAGAACGGTTTAGCAGCTAGATCATTGGAATTGAATAAGCCATGTGTGCTTCAGGATTTGCAACCTCTTAATACCTCCTATAGCATTGTAAAGCAGTATAGCCAAGATTGTTATAGATTTGACGCTTCAGAACATAGCCATGATCGTGACCAAAACCGTGACCGCGACTTCATCTACTTCCAGTTTTCCACTACCATGACCATGAGGTCTCTAAGTAGGTTGATTTGGTTGTGAGGCACTAGGTGGTCCATGTTGAGTGACAAGAGCTACAGGTGACTATAGAGAAGTCGGCAGAGGAATGTCATTAGTATGGATGAACTGATGGGTGGTGAGATAGTCATTTAGTTGATCAATTATCACAAGTTCTTTTGTGATCAATGAAGAGACCGTTGCACTGTACTTAGGGCAGAGACCTTTAAACATGTATGGATTTTGCTCATCTAAACCAATTGGTCAGTTGGCTTCTGGAAGTAGTCCAATAAAAACATTATATTGGCTTTGCAAAGATACTCACTCATAGTGGAATCTCTTTGGCGCAAGGCTGAAGTTGACTAAGGACACTAAGTGATCGCGCCTGTGAAAGTGGATCCAAAAGTAGCTTCAATAGCTTGCCAGGCCATAGGGATTGAGATAAGGCATGTCTGACAACAATATGCATAATTCATCAGAGAGAGATGAGATGAGCATAGATAAAATGGAAGAATCTTGATAAACCCAAGCTTGGGTACCAGGACTAGTTATAACGGAACAACCATCCAGAGTCTGAATATAAGAAGTTAGGCACGGGAAAGAGTCATCAACATACTTATTGAGATTTTGACCACGGAGAAAGGGAACTAGTTGAGTTTTCCAAAACAGATAATTTGAGGAAGTAAGTTTGAGGGAGACGTGATGGACTGCCTGGAAAGTATTTATTGGGGTTGGGGATGGGTTGCCAATCATGGATCGTATTGGTCTACTGATACTAGATGAGAATAAGAATTTCCAAAGTTTTTAATTTATTATTGATCATTCATATTTACAAGTACATGAATTGACGTATGTATAGGGATACAAGAGATAGTCGTAGCTAGAGCAAGATTGATAAAAGTAAAGTTTACAATAATTACAGAGATGGAATAGGAATCCTAAAGCATATAATAGAGTCCTAATACAAATCAATTTTAAGAAAAATGTATTTCACACGCAAACGCGTTGAATTAGCCATTTATCTTTTTGTGAAATTTTTACTTTTGAGTATTGTGAAAAATTTCAACATCAAAGAACATTTAATTAGGGATGAAAATGACTCATGGGAATGATTAGATGAGACTATCAAATTTGTACGTAATGTAGTATTTCAGTCACTTCTGTTACAACCATTCCTTTTACTACTGTTTTTGAACTGCTCCTTTACACTCGTTGTCAGGAGTAAAAGATTGAAATATGGCACTTTTAAAATGCAATTAAAAATTAAAAAAAAAAATACTTTGAGACATGCGTTTGAGATCAGAAGCGCATATGTTTCACTTGCGTTTGTAATTTTTTCTTTTTGAAATGTTGACCACAGACGCAAATAGGACTTGCCTTTCAGGTATAAAATACATGAGACACAAGTCCCACTTGCGCCTCATGTATTTTTAAAAAAAAAACTGGTCACCTTCTGGTCGCTTTCTCCTTCGCCAATTTGATCGCCTCCTCCAACAACCAATTTCTTTTTCTTTTTTTTTAAACAACTATCAATGCGACCAATGTATCCATGCTATTCCTCCCGCGACGGCAGAGCCGGCCATGATGTATATCATGAATGCACGCAAGTGAGACTTGCGTTTGTGGTCAACATTTGGAAAAAAAAATAAATTAACAAACGCATGTCCACATGTATTTCTGACCTCAAAAGCATGTTTCAAATGCTCTTTTCTATTTTAAATTAGTCTAGCTTTTAAAATCATCCTATTTTTTTCACTTCATGGAAAAAGCTTTCCATTTCAGTATTTGACTGGGTGTGAGATGACAGGTAAACCAAGTTGACCAGGCGAATATCACACTTACACAAGTTCCTTGATCTTTGCTCTTGAGTTATTACGAACTACAAAACATCTTAACATGCGATACGTACTTTTTGCTGACCATTGACCAAGTCTTTATAAACTCAACCACTTGAACCAGGATATATCACCAGCTCAATTAAAACATAATTAGATGAAATAACATTTATATTATAGCCAAGCACCTTGTGCTCAATTGGCATGTAGTGGCCACCCTCAGATGGGAGGTCATGAGTTCAAGTCTCAGTGGAAGAGATCTTGAAATTGACTCTGTTGAGAAAAGTATGTATGAACAGATACTACAATGTAATAGGGTCAGTTGTATTAAAAAAAAAAACATTTATATTATATAATATCTTTACCCTTTTAATTATTATATATTCCTACTAAACCTATGTTATCATGTACGGAGTAATTGATAACTAGCCATGCAGATTCAATTGCTACTCAACCTATATATTATCACTTTATTATCTTATATATCATGATTGAAGTTTGACCTAGCTAGGTACGAGATTAAAAAAATTATCTTCAAAGAGCAAATTGAATAAAGGTGCAGACAATAAAAGTGTAAGATGTCTTGGTCAAATAGCAATAGTTTTTGTCTTATTATCCTAAAGTCGTTAATATGAAGTCTTAAAATATCTTGTATTATATCAAACACATGATAATATAGCTCAATTTTCTAATTATAAAGATAATTCGTAAATTGACTCCAAATATAGGATGAATTCTATACAACAACAACAATAATATATATATATATATATATATATATATATATATATATAAAACTGTGAACCCCTATGCATCGTTCAAATGAGAGATTATATGGTTTAGATGATTGGAGTGGTGCAATTGTACATCCAATTCAGTGGCACAGTGGTGCAGTTGCATAGGTGCAGTGATGCATATTTACAAAGTAAAAAAATTATAAACCACAAGATCAATGGTGCACAATGGTATAGAAGTTCATATTATAGCATTACTTCACATTTAAAACCCATACAAAAAAAACACCCAACCCTAAACCACACCCCCTCCCCCCCCAAAAGAGAAGACTCCTAAGATGAAGACAAAAAACGCAAAACCCCAACGAAACCGACCTCAACATACAAAAAGACTATAAAAAAACAAAAAAAGCCAAAGTGAAAAAAATACCTCGACCGATGCATGATGCACATGATTTTATACCATTATTTGCCCCATGCTCCAGTCAGTTTTGTTGCTTATTTCGTTTACCTTGATATATTTAAGGCTTGTTTATGTGTTACATTTGATCAATCTTAGTTTATTCACAAATGAGGAGCAAAGGAAGGATTTTCAGTCATCTTGGACAAGTTTCGAGACATAAGGAATCTACCCAGGGATGGAAAGAAGCAACGGAGCACGAAAGGAGTCAGAAGAGGACCAGGAGGCCACCTCACGGCTAGCCTCCTGGTCGTGATGGCGGCTGTGAGCCCCACCGCGGACAGCAGCTGGTCACGGCACCTCACGGCCCCGATCCCGGCCGTGATGGTGGTCGTGACCCGGCTGCTGTCCAGTATTTATTTTGCGTTTTTTTGTATTTTGGGTCATTCCTAGCCCTAGTTTAGTTCAGTACAATTTTCTCCTACTTTAGAATTTTCCATAGCAGAGAATAGAGCAGATTTACATCCTTGAATTTGGTTACGAGCTTGGAATCATTGTTTTGGATTGGAATTACTCTCAAGAATTGTTAGTAAAGTTTTCTCTTTTATTCTTTAGATTCGCTGCTATAATTTCAATATTTAATTCTTGATTTGCTTTATTTCCTTCAATCATGCGTGAGTAGTTCGCTTATGGGTTTGAATTAGGGATTTATTGTTAATCTTGATGTTCAAGTTGTGATTATTGCATAAAGGGATTGAACCATTTACCTAGGGTTTATGTTGAATTGGGGATTGTCTTTTACTTGTTATTGATTGATGGCCACAATGAATTGCTAGTTTAGGAGAGAGATTCATTACAACGAAAGTTGGATGGAGACCTCGAGCCTTACCAATTTCAACCTAATTTTTTCCTACTATGAGAATAGGGGTAAATTGGGGGCTTACAATGCTTAGGTGCTTAAGGTTATGATTGATGCATCACGAAAGTGGGGCAATCTTAGCCTAATTCTGTTTATTGATTACGAAAGTAGCTGAATTGAATTCTTGTGTGCATTGTCCATAAATCCCAGGTTAATCCTTCTTTCCCTAATTCTGAAATTGTTAGAACACCGAGGTTACAATACCCCTAACCTGACCCATTCCTTTATCATTCAGTTAATTCTTTAGCAAATTTATTTCCTGTTTTTCCCTTATTCAGTTATTAGTTGTTTGGATTCTAGTTGATTCACATACTCTAGTACCTAGTTTTCTTAATTCACACAATTACATGCCATAGCCCCAATCCTCAGCGGAACGACATTACACCCTCATATTTTCACTCATCATTTATACACATCAATGCCTCTAGCAGGTGGTCCCCAACGCTTGGCTCCATTATGGTCCCCACCACCGACCATTGCTACGTGGAGAATGACGAGAGAATGGAGAAAGAGACGAACAGCGTAACGCACACAACCTGCGAAGAGAGTGAGACACGAACAGATGATAACAATCAAAATACCCGGACGCGTGTAAACAGATTCTAGAATGCCGCTAGGTTACACATCAGTAAAAACAACCAAAATTACCCCCTCAATAATAAAAACATCTACACCCAAATAAAAAAGCCTAAATCCACAAACAAATCAAAACCGTCCAAATCAAACATCCAACAGCGCTCTACAACCCACACATTTGTACATTAAAGGATGTTTTTACACACACACACACACACACACACATATGTATGTATGTATGTATGTATGTATTACTTTAATGATGTAAGAACAATTTTGTATGATAAAAAATTAATAGAACAATATTTGTAAAGTATACTATACAATTATACCAATATAGAAATACAAACAGAAAATATTAATACCATAATGACCTAAATCATTCCCAATAATGCAAAAGCATAATTAAAATATTGAGTCATGTTCTAAATAATCAAAAGAAGATTAATTAAATGAAAAAGAAAAGGAAAAAAATTAACCTCGATTTGTTTTAAAAAATGAAAGATAATAATTTTCAAGGTTCCTTATTTGTAATATTTGAAACTTTGAATGCTATGTATATATATAGTCTGCCTAACTAATTGACCAAAGTTCATGTTAATTTTTATATTGTATTTTTATTAATAAACTCTAACATATTCATATTATATATTTTTTCATCAAGTACGCCAACAGGCCAACTATGATTGGGATGGGTTTGAGCCTAAAACCTTCCTTATGGAAATCAATAAGTAAGTTAAAAATAATAAATAGTTAACGAAATATTTCGTTACTAAAATTTACACTGTCGGAATGCGAGGGTATTTAGGAAAAGTAAATGATATAATAGAGGGTAAAGTTGGAAAAATAATTTTTAAGAAAATACTAAAATGAAAATAATATGAACCATTCATTCCAACAAATAATTCGGCCAACATTTTTTTAGTTCCCGTTATATGCCTAACTTTATTGGCTCTTATTAGATTTATTATTAGATTTTACTTTTAGTCATTTTTTTCTCAGAACATTCAATGTTGGTCATAGTATTATTATAGTGATATGAACATTTTTTTGTCATCTGTCAACAAACATATTTAAATGACTTTAAATACGATGGTATA
>CM008334.1:36198022-36208673 GCA_002525835.2 Ipomoea batatas | reverse complement strand
GGATCCTAAAGGTTTACAACCTGGAGGAAGATCAACAAGTTCCCAAGTGTGATTCTGTAGGATAGAATCCACTTCACTTTTGATCGCTTCCTTCCACATTGGACCCTCCGTAGAAGTCGCAGCTTCTTTATAAGTCCGAGGTTCGTTTTCAATCAAACAAGAGAGAAAATATGGTTCATTTTCTATCAAACAAGTTAGAGTATTCGAATCATACTCTAACAAGTAAGTTAGGAAATCGGGACCAAATGATTTTTCAACTCTCGCTCGTTTGCTACGCCTCGGCTCAAGCTCGGGTTCTACCTCAGAATGCCCGATATCAATGTCCATAGCAACATCAACCTCTCGAAGTGATGTACCTGGTCCGTCCATCTCTCGAAGTGACATAGTCGGTCCATCAACCTCTCGATGTAACATACTTGGTATGTTGAACTCTCGAAGTGACGTACTTGGTCTGTCGACCTCTCGAAGTGACGTACTCGGTCTCTCGACCTCTCGAAGTGATGTCTTTGGTCTTTCATTAGACCTACAAGGAAATACATTTTCAAAGAAACTTGCATTCCTTGATTCAATTATAGTGTTCTTATGTACGTCCGGATTGTGGGACTCGTGTACTAAGAACCGATAAGCACTATTATTGTGTGCATATCCAATAAAGATACAGTCCACCGTCTTTGGACCTATCTTTATTTTCTTAGGTGTTGGAACCAAAACTTTGGCAAGACACCCCCACACTTTGAGGTATTGGTAGGAAAGCTTCCTACCTTTCCACAGCTCATAAGAGATCTTATCGAGCTTCTTGTGAGGTACCTTATTCAAAAGGTAGTTACTTGTCAAAATCGCCTCACCCCACATGCTTTGACGTAGGCCCGAACTAGTAAGCATCACATTCATCATTTCTTTCAATGTACGATTCTTACGTTCGGCAACACCATTCGATTGAGGTGCATAAGGTGCAGTACACTCGTGTATTATTCCAACACTCGCACAGAAGTCACCGAGAGGTACTTCGTACTCACCACCTCTATCGCTTCTAACCCTTTTAATCTTTCGATTAAGTTGGTTTTCCACTTCATCCTTATAAAGAATGAATTTTTCCTTGGCTTCGTCTTTGCTTTTTAGCAAATACACATAGCAAAAACGTGTGCAATCATCGATAAACGTGATAAAATACTTATTACCACCTCTCGTTTGAATCGTTCTAAAATCGCACAAATCGCTAGGTACCAAAGTTAGTGGCTCAGTCTCCCTTTCAACTGATTTGAAGAGAGTTTTCGTTAGTTTTGCCTCAACACAAATTTCACATTTATTTGCATTAACTTGAAATGTAGGAATATGGTTCATGCTAATTAATCTACGCATAGAATTAAAATTAACATGACCTAGTCTACCATGCCACAAATTGGAAGACTCAAGCAAGTAAACGGAATTAACTTTGCTTTTATTATTGATAACAGGCATTACATTGAGCTTGAAAAGCCCGTCAGTTACATAACCTTTACCAACAAACATCCCTAATTTCGACAAAACTACTTTGTCCGATTTGAAAACCATCTTGAATCCATGCTTGTTCAACAACGAACCAGAAACAAGATTCTTCCTAAGGTCCGGAACATACAAAACATTATTCAATGTTAGTTCCTTCCCGGAAGTCATCTTCAAAATCACCTTGCTCACGCCCTCAACATTGGACTGAGCAGAGTTTCCCATCCAGACCTTTTCACCCTCAATGGCTTCAAAGGTACTGAACATACCCCGGTTGCAACATAGGTGCCTAGTTGCACCAGTGTCAATGACCCATTCGCGTGGGTTGGAACCCACTAGGTTCACCTCGGTGACCATAGCCGAGAGGCTAATCTCAGCCGCCTTTTGGCTCATATCACCAACCAAGTTGGCTTCAGAACCATTGTTCTTTTTCTTTGGAGCCTTGCACTCTATGGACTTGTGGCCCGTCTTACCACAATTGTAGCATTTCCCTGGGAATTTGCCCTTGGAAACACCACCTTTCGGACCCAACTTTTTCTTGCCCTTCTTAGCCTTCTTGGAGCTTTCGTCGTGCTCCACCACGTTGGTTTTGGCACCTCCCACGAGAGGTCCTCTTCCATCACTGGTCCTGTTCCCTTCCTCAGCTCGGAGTTGTTGAATCAGGTCCTCCAAGCTCATTTCCTTTCGCTTGTGCTTCAGGTAATTCTTGAAGTCCTTCCATCATGGAGGCAGCAAATGAATCATGGATGCCACTTGGAAGGCTTCACTGATCGGCATGCCCTCATCACGAATCTCGTCAAAGAGCAATTACAACTCTTCAACTTGACTCAGCACGGTCTTCACACTACAAAAAAAGGGTTTTTAGCGACGGACAAATTCCACACTAAAAGGGTTTAGCGACGGAATCTGTCCGTCACAAAAACCCTCCTCGCTAGAATTAAGCGACAAAATTTTTGTCCGTCGTTAGGGTTTAGCGACAGATATTTTCGTCGCTAAGTAAAATAAATCCGTCGCTAAATTTCTTCCGACGACGAATTTGATGATGAAATTTGTGAGGGAATAACGACGTCAAAATCCGTCGCTAAATCGAAAAACGGAAAACGGAAAATCCGTCGCTAATCTACTAATTTGAAGATCTGGTGACGAATTTGAAAGGGAATAGCAACGGATATTTCCGTCGCTAATTATTTTTTTAAAAAAAATATTTTTTTTATTCTAATTAAAACCCCTATTTTTTTTAATTTACCTGTTAAAGCTTAAAATCCATATTAACACACTATATCTAACACTATTATTATCAACAATACCTATTACTATCTGATGTTGTGTGCAGAGTGTGAGTGAATGTGGAGGTGTTAAAACGAAGAGTTAAACTCCCCGAGTGTCGTGTCTCTCGCGGATGGCAAATTGGAGAATATACGGATTTCCTATCTTGAGTTATTTGAATAACACGAGGGTTTAGCATATAGAGATGGTTGATGAAAAGAAATAGTAAGAGTGCAAATGTTGATAAGATTTGGAAGTAAGTAAAGGTAAATAAAAGCGGATTGGGGCTAGAATATCGTGGAGATTGGTTCAAGGCGTAAAGTAGAGTATTGACTTCTATTGAGTTATGGTTGAAGGAGCTTGGAACATTGTCCTGAGTGATGTCACACTCAAGCTCCCAATCCTCAGTCGGTTGGGGAATTTTGTCAAACACTTTGTCTACAAGTTCCCTCCGGATGTCATCTTCTCAGATTGAGAGCGGGAGATGTGGGTAGTGGGCTACATCTCTTTGCGATATCTCGCCAAAGAGATGATCCTATACTCTTGAAGAGATCGGGGCCCTCGATCTAACAAGATCATACAAAACATACACACAATTTCAACATTCCCCAAAGAAATCAAACTCATTCATCAGATTAGATCATGAACACCAAATCTCCATTCTACCTAGCCCCTATCCTAGGGATTAGCCTTTCTTAGGCTTTAACAACATCATATCATTAAAATAGCAAAGCATATTTACAAGATCAAGATAAAAAGCAAATAACTTTAAGGAAAAGGAAAAGCAAGAGAAATCCAAAGAGAAAACAAGTCTTAATGAAAGAGAAAACAAATCTCAAGGCTATGGAGATCCAAGTTCTCTTCTCCAAGGAGTTCTTCCTCCTCTCCCTAGTCCTATCTAACCCTAACCTAAAGTGAGAAATGAAAAATTGACAAAAGACCCCCTAATCCTAGCTGAAATGTCCCTTAAATACTAAAACATCGCGCAGGATTCTGGTGCCGTCCCACGCCTGCTCACAAGCGTGTGGACTGGCGTGGACGGTTACTAGAATAATTCCACGCCAGCTCACACGCGTGGTGGTGCTCGTGGGCGTGGGTTTCTTCGTTTTCGTTCCTTTTGTTGTTTCCGGTTTGGTCTTTGCGTGCTCCCATGTGGATTGATTCTTCTTTTCACGGGTTTATGCTCTCTTTGGTTGATTTCAGCCTTCATTCCTGTGGAAATCCTTCAAAACACTCCACACAGAACTCATTTGCAATTTGTTAGTAAAAGAACACGAAAACGCGTAATTGCATTCTCTAAGACTTTGTTTTGGCAAGAAATCAACTTAATAAGTTCTAGATAATTAGGTACTTTTGGCGTCTATCACTATCAAATTATCATTAAACTTTATATCATCATAAAATTAAATTATTATCAAACTTTATATTAACACAATACTTTAAATCACACTTTAATACACAATAATATAAATCATCTAAACACAACACTAGAAAAACAAAATTGCAATTACATAACAAATTAAAATCTGAAAGTAGCTTCTTTGGTTGAGTAAGTCTAACAAAATCAAATTCTTGAAACCATGAACATGATCTCCTCCACCCACCTACAAATTCAAGCATCAAGTATCAAACATCATACTCAAGCTAAAGTCACTTTAAGGATTTTTTAGTGTGAAAGTCATGGGAGAAAACTTTTCAAGGACATTTAACAAGTTCTTCAAGAGAAATAGCAAGCATTAAATTCCAATTCGGTTGATGCATCCTTTGTTGCTAAATAGAATTTGAAGTAGTGTATTTATGCAATATTAAAAAATGATGGTGTAACAGTTTATACATTAATGTGCTTTAACAATAAGATCCCATTTGGCTCCGTAGTCTATCACATTAAAGCTTTTGCAAGAAACTCTTGATGATGGTAATGATGATATCAAGCCAAGAATGAACAAAAAAAGTAAAAATATCATTGAAAAATGTTAAAGGAATAATGTATTAAGTTGCAATGCAAAATGAATAAGAAACTTTTCATAAATAAATTGCAGGAGAAAAAGCATAAATAAATGAGAGGATGAATAAGGTGTTTTAGGAGCTCAATCCTCACCATGCTATATTTCTATAGAAGCAGCATTAAAGGGCAAATATAGTGTGAATCAATACAGAAATGACTAATCTTGGGTGAATAGTACTTCGATCCGTATAATAAAGTGTAGTCTGTACAGAATGAGTTCCTTATATTGATCAGATACAGAACATATTTACTGATCTATACATGTTTATCATTAAACACACTTTTAAAATAACATGCTGCACTGTGTAATGAGTGTATATATAAAATCATTATTACCAAAAATCTTTTCAATTTCACAAAGAATCTGAAAAAGAAGAAGGCTTTAGTAATGAAACTAAAAGTGCAAGTGTTAGTTTACCCATATATAAAGACAATCACATGCAGAGCTACAAGAACACAGCATGATGAAAACCAAATCTGTTGCAGATAGAATAAGAAGGGACCAAAACTGGACAAGAAGACAGATAAAGCATCATAGCAGAGCAGGTAAAGAAATACCATCAATCATTCCAATGAATCCACTGCAATTTGTATCCTGCATTATGAAGTTCAGCTTAGTGCCATTGAGAATGGTTGAATCAGAATTGACATCATTCGCTGCAGCTTCCAAGGCTGGCTTCACAGACTCGCCAATAACTGAATGGACTGTGAACATAACCCCAACATTCACCTCCTTCGGCCTAGAAGACGAAGGAGCAGTGTCGTTTTCATTCCCTCCAAGGACTGCTAGAGGCACCCATATGTAAGAAATGGCTCTTCTCAGCCATACATGGACCCCCATCTCTCTACTAGCTAGCAGCCAACTACTGGCCTCTTTGAGGAGAAATTCACATCACCATATCTTCAAGAAATCAAGCCCCTGCTAAAAGATAAAAGACATATCTTGTAAGTAAAGCTCAAAGCTCAAATTCATGTTAAAAAGTTTTTGATTCTTTTGAATACCAACAATTCACTTGTTCAAGAAGACAACTTCCAAATTTCAAGAAACTTTTTTTTTTTTGAAGAGAAACTCACATCACCATGTCTACAAGAAAACAAGCTCCACCTAACAAACAGATGAAGAAGATAAAACACTATCAACTGATTAAAGAATACACAAACACTATCAACCATTCGAAGTGTTATGAAGGAATTTACAAAGGCCACCATTATAGGCAACCAAAAGAAATAATTGGAAGCAAATAAAAATCATTCAAGACCTAATTAAGCTTTGAAACTTTGAAAAGTCATAACTTTTGACTCGGTTATCCGTTTTGGACAAAAAAAAATTTCAAATCACGTATTTTTTCGAAAATACAAGAAAACAAGGAAATGGAAAACAACTACTAAACAAAAAATTACAATGGAAGAAGAAATAATCCACGTAGGATTAAACAATTACAACTGAAATCGAACCACGCTGGGATGATTGGCCTTGGAGGATGACGGGTTGAGCTTGAACGAACTAGGGGCGGTTGTAAGTACGAGTCGCGTTGCCACTTTCCTTAAAACCTTATTTACCGCTTCCCGGGGTGCTGGAACGTTGCGGCCTAGGTTTCCCAAGATAAAACGTACTATGACTCCTGCGTTTGAGCACACAAACTTGGAGCCCGGCGAACTAAACCATGGGATGAACGCAGATGGCTTGAAGGAAATGTGAGCAGGGTTTTGAGGGAAAACAGTGTATGCCATGTGTTTTCAGTGTATATCTGCAACCCTGCTGCTCACAACGAATATATAGTGAAGGATGGGATCATTGCATTAAATCTGGCATTTAATTCCCATTCGTAACCTCCACCCGCTAGCAACCTATTTACACCCACTACTAATCCATTTAATCAAGAAATAAACTCTGAAATAAAGTTTGGAATTAATCATATTAATTCCATAATATTAAGAGTCATTTCTAAACAGATCCAGTAGGTGAAAGGTCGCAATCGAGAGGTCACCAGAGTCGCTGTTCGAGACATTGTTCATATCTGCGTACCTTCGAGACATCAGAAGTTCGAGACATATTTCGTGCCGCAAGACGTCGAGAAGTGCTAGCTTCGAGACATCGCACTGGCAACGAGACATTACTTCAAGACATCAAATTGGTCTGCGAGACATCGAACTTGCGCGCCAACCCAGGCTGCGCGGTATCGCACTCGTACGCGACTTGGTTCGAGAGATCGGACTACCTCTCAAGAGGTTCGATCTCATGTGGTATAAGATAGAAAACTCGTTCGAAAATATGGCATACCCGCAGGTGCCGGCGTACACGAGTCAAGCCTTTTTAGACTCAGTTTGGGATTTGATTTTCACCCCCCCTGCGCGCGAGAGAGAGCCTCTATGCTATACAAATTACTTAGTCATAAAAGGACTCTTGTATATATAGTGGTGCAAAGGTTCATTCCAAACCAATGTGGGACAAAGCTACATAAGCTTTTCCACACTTGAATTCCATCTCAAATGGGTCTACTTTGAGAATCAATTTCTCATTCACCCATTATCCATTTTGAGCGTATAATATATCAATCTCTTCGTCTAAGAACGAAGAACCTGAATCCACTTTGACCTGACCAAAAATTGGAAGTGGACCCACATATATTTATACCACAAAATGGCCACTTAAAATGATTAGTACAATTTTCCAATAGTGTATGCCAAAGTCAGTCAGCAAGTAGAGTAGCCATTGTATCTCACATGTAATGGCTGCCAAGGCTCTATACTCTACTTCTGAGGAGGATTTAGATACTGTAATTTGCTTTTTGAACTTCCATGATATCAAGGCTGGTCTTAGGAAGACACAGAAGCTAGTGACTAACCTCCTAGTATCCACAGATGCTCCCCAATCTGAATTAGAAAAGACCTTCAATTGCAAGTCAGATGAAGCTGGAAAGAACATCCCTTGGCCCGGAGCACTTTTAATGTACCTTAGGACTCTATGAGCTGCTTGTAGATGTAAATGAGTAGGCCTTTCCAAAAACTAAGATAGTTGTTGTGTGGCAAAACTGATATCGGGCCTTGTAATAGTTAGATACAAGACCTTCTCAACTAATCTTTTGTATTGAGAGTTATCATCTAATAAATCTCCCTCATTTTTACTTAGCTTGTGCGAAGGAACAGTTGGACTATGAACAGGTTTGGAACTTATGAAGCCTGCATCATAGTTCAAGGGCATACTTCCTTTAGAAGACTGAGATCCCTATCCTCTGTCTAGCTACCTCTAAACCCATAAAGTACATTAAAGGCCCTAAATCTTTTATTTGAAAATTTCCATTGAGCTGAAGTTTGATCTGTTGTATCAGTTTCAAATCTGCACTAGCTACAACTATATCATCCACATACACTAATAATGCCAAAAAAGATTTCCCTTCACCCATAGTAAATAGGGAGTTGTCAGGAATAGACTGCTTGAAACCAATAGCTTGTAAAGAAACTCATAATTTGGTGTTCCATTGCCTACTTGCTTGTTTTAAATCATACAAAGATTTATTTAGCTTGCATACCTGTCCAGTCTTGTTGCTTATAAAACCAAGAGGGAGTTGCATGTAAACTTCTTCCTCTAGGTCTCCATGAAGAAAAGTATTGTTCACATCCAGTTGATTAAGGTGCCAATCCTTAGCTGCTGCTATAACTAGGAGGGTCCTGATTGTGGTCATTTTAGCCACTAGACAAAATGTGACCAAATAGTCAAATCTGAAACTGTATTACAAACAGGAAACATCAAGTAGTACAAGTTATTCTTGAGTGAAGGAGTCATACATTTGGTTAGAAATGGCAAAAGATTAGCTTATATGATATTGGCTTGTGGTGACATTGGCTGGTCAAGAGGTGTGTTCAGACTTTCACCATGTGACTTTTGTCCCTGCACAAACTCTAATAACTTCTTGAAATCATCTTGTGTAAACGATATTCCTCCAATAGTGTTTGCCTGGTGTACTACCAAGGGTTCTTGTGTCTGGTTTACTTGAGCCTGACTTCTTGATCTTGGTTTTCATCCAAGGGGATAACCATGTTTTAATAGCACTTGTCCTGAGTATATCCCGTGTACCCACAGTATGTGCACACAGATTTCTTGTTGCTTACTGGAACTTCTTGTAGGACTGTTGAAAACCATCATCTATTTTGGCCAAGAAGACCCTACAGAGGTATTATTTTCTCCTGCTTGGTGTAGTTGACTCTCAAAACCAGTGTCAGTAATATGAAACTGCCTTTCTTGTTGTGCTATCATAGAGTATGTTTCCATTCACTACCTTCAGGTAGGGGTTTCATAAGCATAATCTGGTTCCTAGCACCTGTGTACTTGTCGTGTAACTCGATCAAGAAAATGGACAGTTTGTTCTTCTCTAGCTGCACATTCGTTGCATCAATTTTCTTCCCACTTTCATATTTGGGATTGCATTTACAGCCTATCAAAAGTCTGAGAGTCAGTAACTTATCCCACAATAGCTTCTGCTTAGTGAAGTACTCGTTCAAAGAGCTGTCCCCTTGTTTCGTCGAGTATATTTCACAATTGATCTCTGCGATCCGGAAGAGATCTTGCTTGCTGAACCTTCGCTTCAAATCGTTCCATATGCCATATGTAGTGTCTATCCACAACACGCTACGGCTAATAGTTGGAGACAAGGATCTAACAATCCAAGAAACTACATACCATGTTGATGCACCTCACCCAAACTAGAAACCTCTTATCGTCTCTGATCTAGAAGGTTTGGTGATAGATCCATTGATCAACGCTATTTTGTTTTTGCAAGAAATGGCCATTAACATGTATATAACAATCAAATGAGGAAAAGACTCATTCTACACATAGATAAAAGTACATTATTTAAGTACTGAAAATACATTATTCTGTATACTATCAAATAATGTATTTTCAGTACACAAATAATGTACCTTTAATATATTAAACATTTATCTTGTATTCAGAGAAAGTACATCAAGTATTTTTTTTAATACAACTGACCCTATTACATTGTAGTATCTGGTCATCTATACTTTTCTCAACCTGTTGAAGCACAAAGAGTCAATTTCGAGATCTCCTCCACTGAGACTCGAACTCATGACCTCCCATCTGAGGGTGGCCACTACATGCCAATTGAGCACAAGAGTTAAGTATTAAAAGTACATTATTTTATATAATGTACATTCAGTACACAAATAATGTAATTTTAGTATATTAAAACTGTACTTTTTTTATGGTCCACATAGCACTGCTAATTTGCCTCAAATTTTGTGTAATTAATTTCTTAATTACAATAATAATTAGTAGAAAATATAGTAATATTGTACAATTATACTATATATCTTAAGTTTATATATATACTAGTTATCACAAGCGTGTTGCGCGATTAAACCAATGCCTAATGCATATTTTTAAATTAGTGTTCCTTAATTTGTTAAAGTAGTCATATAATAATGAGAGAGAGAAAATGTTAAAATAATAAAAATCAAAGAAATAGTCTCGAAACTTATATATTTTAATAAAATATAACGAAATTATATTGTAAATATCTAAATTGCAACTAAAGTAAGTAGAAACAAACAAACCACTTAATGGGAGCAAATGGCGTGTCATCATTGTCACTTGTTTGGACACAGGTCCGACCATTTAAAATCCATGTGTAATTGTATTTGTGATAAGTACTTTATAGTTCATCCGGACAGGTTTGACAATGACATTTGAGATGATGTACCATTTGTTGGTTTGTAAAGTGATATCATACATTCCAATGTCATTATCAAACACTATTGATAAAACCCGAGTTCCTTGCATTTCGATATAACATTTACAATGATGTTGGTGGTGAATGAGAGCATCTTAATAATAATAATAATAATAATAATAATAATAATAATAATAATAATAATAAT
>CM008334.1:36149713-36164758 GCA_002525835.2 Ipomoea batatas | reverse complement strand
TTTCTAAACAATTAATTTAAGTTAAAACAAATTCATTTCTAAAAACATATGTAGTCAATTTAATTATTTTTTATTTTGGTAAACTAATTAAAGTTAAAACTAATTCATTTTTAAAAGCACGTGTAGCCAAGTTAATCTTAGTAAAGTTAAATACAAATTACAAATTAGAGTAAATTGCCATTTTGGTCCACTGACTATAGGGCTCCTGTTAATTGCGGTCCACGACTATCAAAAGTGTTAATTGAATACCTTGACTATTCAATTTTTATCAATTTTGGTCACTTCGGCCAAATTGGCGGTCAAATTTCTCCTAATCGGGTCTGGTTTTGGTTAAATCAGACACAATTAAAAAGATGAATTTTCCCCTCAGATTAAACATTAATTGGGTAGTTAAGTTTTTCCGTCGAAATTTGACCGTCAATTTGGCTGAAGTGACCAAAATTGATAAAAATTGAATAGTCAAGGCACTCAATTAACACTTTTGAAAGTCGTGGACCGCAATTAACAGAAGCCCTATAGTCACTAGACCAAAGTGACAATTTACTCTTACAAATTATTTTTACTTTTTCGTTTGAATTTAAATTATAATTACTTTTTAGCCAATTAAGTACAAATTCAAATTATTAATACAAATTCAAGATCAACAAAAAATAATATTATTAAGATTAAATTTAAACAAAAAAGTAAAAATAATATTTGAATAATTTTGCCCAGTAGTAACATCTGTCAACACAAAGGGAAATTTTTTAGAAACGTCAATTTTGAATAAAAAGTAAACTAAATTAATTTTTTAGAAAATGTCAATTTTAATCCTACTTGAAAGGGGAATTTTTTATTTTTTTTGGCGAGAAATTGACAGAAAATATGTCGATTTTTTTTCCCGGCGAAAAATTGCCGGAAAATCCGCCGGTTTTTGTTTTCCGGCGCCGAAAGGACCTTGCAACAAAAACAATAGTCATGGACCAAAATTGCCAAGTTTGAAAGTCGTTGACCAATCTTACAAGTGCCACTATAGTTGTGGGACACTAAAAATGCAAAAATCTCTAATTTCACCTTATAGCAAGTTTTCATCCATTTCATCATGTTATTACTTACGTAGACGGAGAGTTCACATTTTCACCCTCCCCTTAATAATACCCTTGTCACCTTGACAGGAAACATGCAGATGAATCAAATTTAATTTATTTATTATTACTATTATTATTGTTATTATTATTATTTACGGAAAGACAACTTCTTTCCCAATAATTGAATTATTAAATAAGTAAATGATTATGGACATCGCATTTCAACAGTTATGGACATCACATTTTAACAGTTTGGATGAGCATCATCCCAAAAAGCCATACTCCATTTGGTAATCTGGAGTGAAGTTTAGATTAACAGTTTAGATATATGATTCATACATTCTGATATATTTTTGTTTATTGCATGATGCCAGTATGATGATTTGAATTTTGAAAGCATAGAAACAAGCTCGAAACATGCTTATATGCTTGAATAGTCTTACCTCAAAGTTACTATCAATGTTGCAAAAATCTCGCCTAAACACCGATTAATCCTCGCCTATGCGCTAGGCGTTAGTCGACCGCCTAGCGTATCACCTTAAATGGTGGTCTAGGCGGCTGGCCGGCTAGGCGACCACCTAGGCCTGCTTAGGCACTGACCGCGTAGGCTTCCTAAGCCTCGACTGGACCTCTTAGGCACCGACTAGGCCGCCTAGTGGGGCAATTAACTATTGTTCTTCTTTTTTTAACGGGTTATTTCACACGAAACAACATTCTTTTGAGCGAAACAACCCTAAATTATACAAACTCTAGACTTTTTTAAGTTAATATTTAATGTTTTAGTATTAACTATTAAAGTATTATATAATTTATAATTATTAGTCTTTAAAAAATTGAAAATACTTAAACAAATTTTTAAAAAATAAAAAATAAATTTAAAAAATACACTGGTGCTTAGGCGCCAATTAATCCTCGCCTAGGCATCCTAGGCGCTAGGCACTCCTTGAGCGCCCGAGGAGCGCCTAGCGATTTTTTCAACCTTGGTTACTATCCACTATCACACAATGTTTTATGATGTATGCTAAACTCAAGGTTACTAACTATTCATAATAGTCTGAGACTTTATATGTATAAAATATTAACAAAAAAAAATTAGGCTTTTGATGTGAGTTTTACTTATATATACTTGAGAATCTGAAACATTTTGAAATTTAGTGATTGGTAAAATCAATATGTTTTACAGTTTGACTATCAAAAATAATTTTATGGAAAAATCACAGAATATATACATGTAGATCATAAAATTAAAATTTCACTGTCAGTATTGTTATGACTCAATGTTTTGATTACATAAAATGTGATTTTTTAAAATTTCAAGCTCAAGATGTGGCACGCTTGATGAGTCGCAGCTGAAAGGTCAATGATCCGCTCGCCGACTTTAGATGTCGTTGATCAAATTAATCAGTACATGTGCAATATTAATATTGCAAAATGACGACCATATTTAAGTTGTAACTCTTTGTGTAAGGTAGAACTAGACGATGAAAATCTATTAGAAGTACACACTCCTAAATTCTTAAATAGTTTGAGATTGTATGATTTTCTTAATAATTTATTGACATTAAAGGTCGGTGCACCTATTATGTTATTGCGGAAGATAGACCATTCTCTTGGTCTTTATAATGGTACGCAACTCATCATTATAAGATTGGCAGATCACATTGTTGAAACAAGAATAGTTAATGAGACACATGAAGGAACCAAAGTTCTTATCCCTTGAATGTATCTCACTCTTTCTGATACGAGATTGCCCATCAAATTCCAATATAAATAATTCTCATTGATGTTTGCATATGCCATGACTATCAAAAAAGCCAGAGCCGAACACTAACTCACCTTGGGTTCTTGCTAAAAAAAAAAACAGTTTTTAATCATGTTCAATTGTAAGTGGCTTTTTCCCGAGTCACCCATCCTAATAGCCTGAAAGTGTTAATTCGTTCTAGACGAGGATGGACAAGATTGTGTTGCTACTACCAATATTGTCTACAAAGAGGTTTACAGTAATGTGTAAATACAACCGGTAATATTATGTTTTTTTTCCAAGATGGAAAAATTGCTATATATCTACACAAAAATATATCTTACATACATATGAATTAGAATAACAATTGATTCGTATAACTGAGTTACTAGAGAACGAGCATATTTGTACAATTTATAAAAATTCTAAACAATGATATATAAAATCTCTACAGTTCCAGCAACGCATGCGTACATCTACACATTAGTTATTAATTAAGCAATTATTTGCTGGAATTCAAATAAGAATAACATAAGAAAACATAATCGATCCAAAACATATCTTCAATTGCATTATATAATATTTGATGTTATAATTTATATAATTATATATCGATTCAAATATTCTTAATATATTATAACAAATCCACTCCGTGCATCGCACGGGTGAAAATACTAGTTAGAAAAAAAATACTAAAATCAAAATAATCTAAACAATTTATTTATCAAATAATTAGACGGGAATTTTTTAGTTTTCGCTATAGGCCTAACTTTATTATCTCTTATTAGTGTGTAGTAGATTTTACTACTTTTTTCTTTAAACATTTGTTTAATTACTCCCCGTTTCATTTTATGTGTCTTGTTCGGTTAACGAGGCTTGACTAAAGTTATTTTAAGTTCAATTTTTCATAATATATTATGTTTAATATTAGTATACAAAAGTTATATATTTAGATACTACATTAAAAGTATTACTCCGTATTAAATAAAAAAAATTTAAAAATAAATAAAAATAAATAAAGAAGAAAGAGTTGGTTTGACTAATAAATAGTAAGTAAGAGATATTAAGTAATACAATAAGTAAGACAGATATAATCGAGGCATTTGTATCAGTTTATTATCAATAATAAACCTCATATGAGTTCATTCACAAACAATGTTGAATTGCTCGTTTGCTGCTTTTGTTCATTACATAGCAAATTAAGTATTTATTCACCTTGTCATTTGAAACCACAGCATGTACATCAAATAGTGTAAGAAAAATGGTCAAATAAGCCTGAAATAAAACGATAATACAATTGAATTCCCTAAATAAAAAATTTCCATTGAGACCTTTAAACCAAAAAAAATAAAATGAAAAAAAAATGAAGTCCCAAATCAATTATTCAGCAGGTAACACACGCGGCGCTGAATCCAAATGTATAAACAATTTTTTTTTGTATTCTCAAAATTTTTAGCTTTTTATTTTAAAATTTTTAAAAGTTCTTAATTTAAACCTCTATAGCAAAAGCGGTCATAGGCATAGCTACCTTCATTACAAAAGGGGTGAAGGCGCCCCAAAGGGAGGGAGACAGACAACCATAGCTCTCAATGGACAACCATGGGTTACTAACATGGCTGTCTCCTTTAATTTTTTTTTAAAAATATTTTAAATTAAAAACTAAAAATCTTTTAGAATAAAAAAAAATTGTGCTTCATTAGGTTGAGAAAGTAGTTTATGAACAGATACTACATTGTAATAGAGTCAGTAGCAATAAAAAAAAATTGTAGATTTCGATTTGTACTTTTTTTTTAAAATAGCTTTAAAAAAAAATTAAAAGCAAACACTTGCACACTTGAATTTACACAAGTGCCAAATTTCTACCAGATCTGCAACAACGTTATGGATAAATTATTTTGACCCTAATTACATAATTTTTCCAGTTTAGGGTGTATTTGGTAACCCGTAAAATGACTTCCGAAAAATGTTTTTCGAATTTTCTGTGTGTTGGCAACGTCAGGAAAATGTGGTCAACAGAAAATGTTTTCCATTGACCAAGGAAAATCAAGTCATTTTTCCGGAAAATGACTTACGGAATTTTTTCCCGTAAGTTATTTTACGGAATCGTCAGAATAGCTGTTTCGCATATTTTCGACCAAAACCAAACCATATCACCCATGACCATGGACCATGGAGGTGGGAAAACCGCCGGAAACCTTTGCTACATTTTTTAAATTTATTTTTATTTTTATTATTATTATTATTTTTATAAATTCTATTTTTTTTATTAAATACCATTATTTTAATAAATATTATAATTTTTTATATTTTAAATAAAACAATTACAATGTTTAAATATACAATTGTATCCCTTTTCCAGAAAATGAACCAAACACACAGACAGTTTTCCATAATACATCCAAACACCGAAAAATGAAACTGTTTTCCGGAAAATGACTCGTTTTCCGGAAAATGACTCATTTTCCAGAAAACATTTTTCAGAAATCATTTTTCTGGTTTCCAAACGGACCCTAAATGGGTTTGATGGAGATTTTTTAGTTACACACTCAATTTCAGTATTTGTTGATTTTGTTCTACCTAATTTAAGGACTTATTTGATTCTATTTTTTTTTTTTTCCAAATATACTTTGTTATAGTGATTAATTGATTACAGCTTTGCAATGGCATAAGGCATGCTTGGTCTGCCTGGCAGCTGCAGATCTTTCCAATCTTCATCGTTTAACTTACTGAAGTAATGAGTGACCATATCATCAGTAACTAGTTCCAACTTGGATGGTTCCCACTAAACACAAAACATAGAAACATAAAAAGAAGCAAAAGATAAGGTTCAAGTTTGGATACCATGCATGATAAGGAGATTATGTAGCAGATGAATGTAACTATGTAAGGAACCTTGGGCTTTCTATCCTTGTCCAAGAGTATAGCTCTGCAACCCTGATTTCAATCAATGCTTTAGTTTCCTGTGATCATTGGCAGCAATACAATACAATACAATACAATACAAAAAGCCGAAGACTCCTTACATACCTCAACGAAATCCTTGGAAAACTCTCCTTTCAACACATGGCAAGCCATTCTAAACTCGCGGATGAGGCATGTACCAATACCTTGCAGCCTCCCTTCTCTTATCTGAATAGCAATAGCAATAGCAAATCACATTCAGACAATCTTGAAGCAAACTATTTAAACAGCCTAACTAGCTATATATTATTTAAATGATTGGCTTTTAATCAGTACGGGGGTGTTGGTGTGTTGGAGAGTGCTCATCGTTGTAACGTACCGATCTTAGAGAAATCCTAAGGCTTGTAGGTGATGCCTTCTTCAGTGATTGAATTGCTGAAGAAATCCAATCGTCCTTGTTATTTGCAGCTTCACTTTCCTACAGATGTTAGTTAGTATGGGATTCTCATAAATCATTCAATTCTTCGCTGCCAGCTGAGATGTGATGTATACAGATAAAGGAAACTGCATTTAATAACTTACAAGTGCAACCATGATTTCTTCAATGGTTCTTCGAGAGAAACAGCGATCAATTATCTTCAAACTGTACATACACAATTGCAGAAGACGAGACCTCAACTAGTCAAAAGCCAGATCAGAGAGATTTTACTTTACTTTGCGTTACTAATGTGTTGTGTTTTCAATACAAGTTTATGCACCCTATGGGTATGCTTTTATTTATTTATTTTGTTGGAAAGAGAGAACAGGCATTGACTCAAATAGTGAAATCACTGCAAAAAATATTATTCTCAGGAAATTAAATACTTCAAACCACAATTTATGATCATTATTAACTTAACACAGAAGGCTACATACAGACTCTTAGTCTTCAAACCTGTATTGTATTTAAACAGAACGTCAAGAGAGAAAATGGACTTACTGGTTATACGGGCTCTTTTCTTTCAATTTTGGTACTTGTGAAAACTCAGTGATGATGGCAGAAATAATTGTTGGATCACTTGAATTGATATTGTGTAATGCTTCTTCCAAGGATGACAGCCTCTGCACAAATGCACAATAAGACAAAATATATATTCTAAGTGGTGCTCATAGGAAAGGAGGATAGTGAAATACAAAGCCAGCCAATTCAGCAGAGGTGTGATGAATTGTGAACATTCTTTTAAGGGCAAATTGAATGATAATATTTATTCAAATACAATTTAACAGTAACTTCTACCACACAAATGACAGGGATAAATATATTACTAGAAGCCTATTAATTTCAAAAGCAATATATTAACTTACAAGGATGGGCAATGTAAACTAGCGATTTTGAATGCCAAGCCAAATATGTTATTCAAACCATAGCACAAATTTATTTTCCTGACAATCAATCTTGTAACAGAATGAATGCAATTTAAGAAAACATTTGAATATGATTTAACCAAATCTGGTTTGTCAAATAGACAACAAGAGACGAAGTCCAAATTCTAAATGTGAGAATGTTGGGGCACCTCTGAAGGGACAAAATGAGTTGCAAGACCACATGCTAGCATTTCAGTACCATCCAACAGAGAACCAGTCAACCCAAGATATTCTCCTGCCAAATAGGATATTAATGCAGTTAAACAAAGCAGACCTTTGTGGCTGAAAGCCTGAAAAAGAGGCTTACTATGTTGGTCTTCCTACATATAGCGAATAAGAATAATCATAAACCTAAGTAAGATGAGAGAATGACAACAATACTTCCACTTAAATAACTTTATACCGGAATTATTTTGGGATATTGAAATGAATGTACACAGAGGAACAAGGACACTACTGGAATTACCAAAGAACCCAGGAAGTCTTGATAAAAAGTAAGAGGCACCCACATCTGGGAAGAGTCCTAAAGCTGTTTCCGGCATAGCAAAAACCTGCAAGAAAGCAAACAAAAAGACAGTTCACAAATCTCCAGTACCACATTGTAAATCATAGCTTAATCTAAAAGACATCAAATAATTATTCAGGCAGATAAATAATCCATTAAATGAAAATTTTCATATCTGATTGCTATTCACAGAATCCAAAGTCTTCCACACATGCATAATAACATTACACTTGGTCCAACCTTAATCCATATAAATTATGCACATAATTACATTGTAGCAGGAAAAGGTCGCGCTTGCTGGACCTCCGCCAGTGCATTATTGACTTGCTATTGCAAGTCACTATTAGGTTTTGGGCTTTGATGCACTAAATTAATATGTTTATGTGTGTTTGACCATTTTCCCTTATATTGTTGATGGCGTGTGGATTGATATAATTATGTTGAAGGTTATATGTTGTTAGAATAATAATCTAGAGCAATGTGCATCCTAGAGCAATGTGTAGTCTTGAGCATTGTGTCATTCCTAGAGTAGTGTGATAGTCTTGAGCAGTGTGTAACTCATGACTATATATATGTGTGTGTATCAGTGTATGGAGTAAGAAGTATGCAGTGAAGTAATACACAGAAATATTAGAGCAAAGCTTATTCCATTTTTAGTTTCTTAACATATGTGTTTGATGGTTATAATTGGAGGTTTGATGGTTATATGTGTTGATAACATTCTGTACAGGGGTATTAAAAAAAACATTTATTTATATATAACTAAAATGTATCAGTTAGCTTTGACAAAAGCATAAAAATGTATCGTTTAAACTCAACCGCATTTATTAACTAAAATCTGTAGCATATATCACTTTGTCCCAAATTTCTACTGCTGTAAAACAATATTTTAATGATATTACATGAACTATAAGTGGTATTTCAGTAGACTTATAGGCTAAAGAAATAAATACCGATTTCTCTGTAGCAACTCGGAATCTACCATGTATACTAAGACCTGCTCCACCTCCAAAGACAATTCCATTAAGAATGGAAACCTTCACATGCCATTTCAAGAAAGTGTAAGAAGATTCTCAAAAGGGAGGGAATTTAGGGAAAATAAAAGAAAGTGCATATATCATAAGAAACCTGCGGTTTGCTATAAGTTGCCACTGCATAGCACACGGTGAATTTCTTTCTGAATACTTGTGCGCCCAATTTCCAATTGCCTAATACACAAAAGCAATAGGAAGGTCATCAGCTATGCAGAGGACCAGAGCCTACTATTGATGAAGAACATATACATGCATACATTGATACATACATATAATGCATATACGGATAAATATATGTATATCGAAACATCTTTTCGCAATCTAGTTAGCTATAAACTTATGATAAAATGACCTACCTTGTCTAACATCACGGGCTATAGCTGCAACATCACCACCAGCACAAAAAGCTCTTCCAATGCTCTGCTAATAAAGAAAGTTGTTAAACACTAAAAAAAAAAAGTGCACTGGCCTGGTAGAGTAAATGTAATAACTATGCAGCCAAAACGTACCTTCAAAATAACCAACTTGACATTTGAATCTTTTTCACAGGCTAGGAAGAGTTCTAATAATTGAGATATCTGGATTAAGCAATTAAGTTTGAACAAATAGTTACAAAACAAAATCAGCATATGATAATTAGTTTAAATAAAAACAATGATAAGATATTAATTTATGCACAGCAAAAAGACACATATGCTAGGAATGGCCAGTAAAATAGTAGTAAAATGAAAAGAAACGAAAAAAAAAACAACTTAAACAATCTGACAATGATAGGTGTTTTTTCTTCCCTAAACTGATAATTGATAAAATTACATTTACTGAACTCATTGACCAATTTAATCAAGCAATCAGGAAAGTAATATTTGCCCCCACATTCAAAAAACTGAAAATAAAAAGAAAGCAGTCCCTGATTGGAGCAACCAACTCAAAGATACTGGAGATATACAATACAGCTTTGGGAGTTTAATTAGTAATGTGCACTGGTGCATATATTGATCCCTTTGAAACATACCATTGCAGAAGAAAGTGCATTCAGCTGCTTCGGTCTGTTTAGTATGATCGTTCTCACACATCCCGTCTCCTCAACAAGGACCTAAACATCGAAAAGCGGTAACTGATGCTTAATAACTAAACAGAAATTCTAAAAATTATACATACATGTTCAAAGACAACAATATTTATGCTCGTCAAATGATAGGTAATCAGAGCAGGGAGTTCCATTAACAAAACAGATATCAATTGAACTTAAGTAGGTGTATTCGATTAAGACTTTTATATATTTTGAAAGCATTCAATTCAATCTTTTAGGCCGTCTTTAAAAGTTGGGTGGTATTCAATTTAGACTTTTAAAGAATTTTAAAAGTTGAATGGTATTTGATTTATATTTTTAAAGAGTTTTAAAAGTTTATTTGTATTCAAAAAAATCATGTACCTTTATAGACTTGTTTATATTAGCATTTTTGTAGACTTTTTTCTAGTATAATTGAAAATCCATCCTTCAAACCCAGACTTCTATTGGTTCACACTCTATGGGGCTCTTATTTGTAGAGTTTATTTTAGAGCATATAAACTCTATTTGGTAAAACATAAGAAGTTTAAAATAATATTCACTCCGTCTCATTTTATGTGTCTACTTCAGTTACCGAGGCTTGACTGAAATTATTCTGAATTTAATCTTTTATAATATTAAGTTTAGTATTAGTATATAAAATTTATATATTTAAAAACTACATTAAAAGTACTATAAAACAAAAACAAAAAAAAAAACAAATCAAATCAAATTTAAAAATATTAAAAAACATTAAAATAAAATAAGGGTGGATTTAACCAATGAATAGTAAACTAGAAATATAAAATAAATGCCTCAAAAAAGAAAGAACTATAAAATGAAAAGTAACAAGACATAAAATGAAAAGAGTAACTTATTTTCAAACACTACCAAAGCTAATAGCTATTAACTTGCTTTCAGTTTTTAAACTAGTTAGGCCAAACATAGCCTAGATAAATCCCCCTAAGATTACAACTATGTACTTCACTTTGAAAACAAAATTGTAGAAACCTATTTCCTATAAGATTCGAAATGAAAATCGGCCAAAGACTTTATAGTCAAGCGGCACCCGGTGTACACTCTCACGTGAAAGGGAGTGGGTTCGAGCCTCAGCCAAGTCAGTAGAACTCAAAAAAAAAAAAAATGAAAATCCATCGTACAAATTAGAGTAACCTTATCGGCAACCATTCTTTTGTTCGTCTACTCTTCTTTGAGTTTGTAATGTGGTAGAACCTCGGAACAATAATCTCAAACTCACAACTGGAGAGTGGAGAGTGACGAATATATAGAGAGAGCCCCAAAGAGAAAAGTTTGTAATGTGGTAAAACCTCAGAACGATAATGCCAAACTCACAACTGGAGAGTACGTGGAGAATGGAGAGAGACCCAAAGAGAAATGTCTGTCTTGACTCGGTTGACTTGTAACCCAAAAATATTATATTTCCTTTCTAGAATATATGCTGCGCTGAAATTCATTCACCTCGCCACCTCCGTCTTGTTCTTGTAACAAGCTTTCCCTCTTGTTCTTGTAACAAGTTATCTTCATTCATTGTTTCTTCCTATCTTGGTGATCCTGCATTTAGTACTGCTTTGCTGTCTTGGAGCTTTAAAAATCATATCAGCCAAAGTTTATTTATGGTGCTTCATTTATGACTCATACTCATACGAACAAAGTTTATTAGTTTTAAGCATACTGGAACCAGATGTTTCACCCCTAGATGTAAAGCTTCACCGGGAACAAGCACACAACATCCCGATCACGATGAATATTCAAAACGAAAATTAAAAACGGCGAAGGTGATAGGATAGGCTCTTTTGTGGGTGAGTTTATGAAGGTGGATACGGCGCAATTTGATGGCACCTGGCGGTCATTCATCAGAATCAGAGTGAGTTTGGATCTATCTCAGCCCCTACGTCGCCTCATGAAAGTTAAACCCGGCCCCTAGAGGAGAAGTAAGATGGATTGAGTTTAAGTAGGAGAGGTTGACTACATTCTGCTTTATGTGCGGTGTGATTGGGCATGCAGATCGTTTCTGCCATCTCTTGTTCAACGGAAATGCCTTGGATCTGATTTTGACTAAAAATTAATCGAGGGCGGGGAATCTCCATCCCCGCCAAATTTTCAGCGGGAATGGGGATGGAAACTATTTTCCATTCCCTGCCGAAGATGGGGTCGGGATTTCGGGAACGGGGACGGAAAGTATACTTCTCGCCCTCGCTCCGCCCGGTTGCCATCCCTATGCCCGGCTAGCCGACACAACCCTCCCTTGCTCCACGGTGGCTACTGTTGGAACCGCCAAAGAATGCTTTCAGTTCAGTAGGCTCAAGATGTCAGGAGAAGAAGAGTTTGTACTTTTCTTCCCCTCTGGCAGTCTGAGGGCAATCGCTACTTTGTACCAAAGCTGCTTGGAGCACACAATCCAAAAACACATAAATATATTATTTTAAGGAATTAATTTCATTTTTTCTCTTACATTTTTAGAAGTGGAAGTCCATTTTTATTCTCTTTTTATCATAACATTCACTTTTTATCTAATATTATTGTGGTATTATCATTTTTAGTCCTTTATCAACAATGACATTTCCATCTTCAATTATGAATATTTTCAAAAAAACAAAAAAAATCATAGAAATATAGCAGGTCAACATACTTTGTATAAAAAAAAGATCTAAGTGTCTTTGTATTTAACTACATTTCAACGATTTTATTGACGGATGACTAAAAATGGTCATGACACAATAATACTATAAACAAATTAGAATATTCTAATAAAAAATGACTAAAGGTAGATTGTAATCTATATATCTATGACCAAAAATAAAGTTAACTCTTATTTTAAACTTTTAAGTCATAAAATACATTATTTAACACACTATAGATAGGCTACTCACTATAGATAGTAACTGGAATGAAAATTAAGTTGGGTTTTGGCTACTCACTATAGATAGTAACAGGTTTAGTGGTGGCTTAGCCCTCTTATAAAAAGAATAGCTTAGACATTAGAGGTGACCACAGACCAATTCAAGGTCGAACCAACCTTGAACGGACCAGGAAAAAATGGGACTAGGCTTTATTGGCCATGGGGCGGGGCGGACTTAGTTCAGGCCGACAAGTCCTTTAAAAAAATACGGAACCGGTCTAGGACCCAGGCCTAGGCACGGGTATAGGCCCGGGAAAATGCAGCCATGACAGCAAAGCTGCCTTGGCTCAATGCCTATAGTTAAAAAAAAAAATGTAATTTTGGCCAAAAGCCACATTGTGGCAGCTAGCTTGGGCATTCAGTCTTGCAACGTGCAATGGCCAAATATTTTGGTCGTTACACGTTGCATCAATTGCATGTAGCCTCTACTAGATGCTAGGCTAGGCATGGCCTCCGGCAGAGGCTACTCCTATTTTCTGGCTAGTGCAACGGTTAAATTTTTTGTCGTTACACTAGCCGAATATTTTTTTTTTCTTCCCTTCATCATATCAACCATATAAATACCCTTACCCAATTCGTTTTTATCACACAAAAATTCTCAATCTTACCGTCTCTTACTTCTACTCACAACAATTCCCTATATATTCCATTACTCTTTACAAATTTTATTACTCTTATTTATTTTTCATTCTTTAATTTCTTTCAATCTCTCAAATTTCAATACTTCAAATTTTCAACTTCAATATATATTTTTAATTTCTTACAACCCTATATTTTTAATTTTTATAATCTTATATTTTTAATTTTTATACTTCTAATCTCATATGACTTATATATAGTGACAATCCCGCTAAGAGGTCAATTAATTTGTCTAATGTAGGAGAAGGTTCACAATAAATTGATCAACATCAATTTATTTCTACTCAAGAATCAATTGAGAATACGTAGACATCTTAATGTTTCTCAATATTAAGAGCAAACCCAATTTAGAAATGTTGGTTTGATTGCATAACACTGCCGGTGCACTGAAGACCGGGACCGTTGGAGGGTGGCCGCATGTTCGTTGATTTGCCGATCGCCAGTCACCAAGAAAACTCCAGCTGTTAGGTCAGCTCATCTCACTAGCGGAGGCGAAGGGAGCCTAGGGAGACCCGCCAATCACCTGGACCAAGTTCGAGAATAATTCAATTATTGTCTCCTTTTTCGTTGTTACTATTTCATCACTTTAATTTCCATTAGATATATGCTTAAATACAAGCCTATGATTTGATGTTCTGATCATATATATATATATAGCCGTCCATATTTACACTAAATACAAGCCATATATCTACTATCTACTATACTAATAAGAGCCAAAGAGAGTTAGGCCTAAAATGGGTAGAAAAAATGGCGGTCAAATTATTTAATCAAATGGATGGTTCAGATGAATTATTTAATCAAATAGATGGTTAAAATAATTCATATTAATATTATTAATAGAGATTACCTAATTTAACCTTACTTTTATGATTTTCCGTTAAGTTTTCTGTTAAATATTCTCTTCTCCGTTAATATTCCGTTAACTTTTAACTTACCCATTAATTTCTATAAAAAAGGTCTTAGGTTCGAACCTCATCTAAATCAAATTTGACATAATTAAGTTTCTCACTCTATTTTACTCTTATTAAATTAAATAAATTAGTAGCTACAACAAAAAAATGATACATATGTATTTCTTTAATTTAGAATTATGTGTCTACAATACCTTTATTTGAAAAATTTATTCATTATCAAAAAATTAAATTAAATAAGAGAAATAATTTCATTAGTTATATTGTCTTTATTTTCTCTCATGCAAAGATTCTTTACATTCAAATTTATCAATTGATATTCATTACATTATCCATTATCTTATTTTTACAATATCTTGTAATTAAATATCAAAGTTATAGTACAAAATAATGTTATATATTTATTTACCAAGTATTTTATTAATACTATGAAATTTTTTTAAAAAAATAATTTGAAGCTAATTATATTAACTACTTGGGGATTGGTTGACAAAGAGAGTACTCAAATAATAACCCAACAAATTGAAGTGGAATCACTCTATTTTACTCTTATTGAATTAAATAAATTAGTAGTTACACCCAAAAAATGATACATATGTATTTCTTTAATACCATGAAAAAAATAAAAAAGAATAGTTTGAAACCAATCTGCATATTAACTACTTGGGAGATTTGTTGACAATGAAAGTACTCAAATAACCCATTACCTAGCAAATTGAAGCGAGAAACTACCTTTTAATATCTTTGGAATACATAATATTTTAAATTTTCAATTTTTTATTAATTTATTTAATCTTTTTTTTCTTAAACTAGAGATGTCTTTATCCACAATAACTTTTTCAACAATAATAGTTGAACCAAATGAACCCCAA
>CM008334.1:36121281-36132010 GCA_002525835.2 Ipomoea batatas | reverse complement strand
AATACAGCTTTGGGAGTTCAATTAGTAATGTAGCACTGGTGCATATATTGATCCCTTTGAAACATACCATTGCAGAAGAAAGAGCATTCAACTGCTTCTGTCTGTTTAGTATGAACATTCTCACACATCCGGTCTCCTCTACCAGGACCTAACCATCCAAAAGCGATAACTGATGCTTAAACTAAACAGAAATTCTAAAAATTATACGCATACAAAGACAATAAAAGGATTTACAGTCAGTTCTATTTCAAATATCTGATATTCATCCTCGTGAAATGATAGGTAATCAAGAGTACATAGTTCCAGCTTTTCCTTAACAAAACGGATATCAATTGAACTTAAGATTACAACTCTGTACTTCTTTTCCGAAACAAAAGAAGAAATTGTTGAAATCAATTTCCTATCGGAATCAAAATGATAATTGCATCTTAGAGCGAAATTCATGCGGCTAAAGCAATCAATCAGTCCAACGAATATGTGGAAGTGGAATGGTAACGAATTAGAGTAACCTGATCGCTGTCGCTGTTGGAAGAGAGTGAAGCCATGCTTCTGTTCGTCTACTCTGCTTGGAAAGATGAGCCCAAACTCACAACAGGAGACTGGAGAGAGAACGAAAGAGAAACGTCGTCAGTTGAGACCCAAACTTAGTGGCTAACTTATTGTCTTTGTGTATTTGAGTAGTTAAATTTATGAAAAAGGTTCATACTAACGTTTCTCGAAAATGGAATTAGTCCACAAAATTTTAAAAAGTGCAATTAGATTTTAACACTCCAAATATATGTAATTTCATCGAGATTTTTGAATTTTTAGCCTCATAAGTATAGTGGCACTTGTAGGATTGGTCCAAGACTTTTAAACTTTACAATTTTGGTCCATGACTATTGTTTTTGTTGCAAAAATGGTCCATCCGGCGTCGGAAAACAAAAACCGGTGGATTTTTCGACAATTTTTCACCAGGAAAAAATCGACATATTTTTCGTCAACTTCTCGCCGGAAAAAAAATTCTCCTTTCAAGTATGATTAAAATAGATATTTCTAAACAATTAATTAAAGTTAAAACAAATTCATTTCTAAAAACATATGTAGTCAATTTAATTATTTTTTATTTTGGTAAACTAATTAAAGTTAAAACTAATTCATTTTTAAAAGCATGTGTAGCCAAGTTAATCTTAGTAAAATTAAATACAAATTAAAAATTATTTTTACTTTTTCGTTTAAATTTAAATTATATTTACTTTTTAGCCAATTAAGTACAAATTCAAAATTATTAATACAAATTCAAGATCAACAAAAAATAATATTATTAAGATTAAATTTAAACTAAAAAGTAAAAATAATATTTGAATAATTTTGCCCAGTAGTAACATCTGCCAACACAAAGGGGAATTTTTTAGAAACGTCAATTTTGAATAAAAAGTAAACTAAATTAATTTTTTAGAAATGTCAATTTTAATCCTACTTGAAAGGAAATTTTTTTTTTTTGGCGAGAAATTGACAGAAAATATGTCGATTTTTTTTTCCGGCGAAAAATTGCCGGAAAATCCGCCGGTTTTTGTTTTCCGGCACCGAAAGGACCTTGCAACAAAAACAATAGTCATGGACCAAAATTGCCAAGTTTGAAAGTCGTTGACCAATCTTACAAGTGCCACTATAGTTGTGGGACTAAAAATGCAAAAAACTCTAATTTCACCTTATAGCAAGTTTTCATCCATTTCATCATGTTATTACTTACGTAGACGGAGAGTTCACATTTTCACCCTCCCCTTAATAATACCCTTGTCACCTTGATAGGAAACATGCGGATGAATCAAATTTAATTTATTTATTATTACTATTATTATTGTTATTATTATTATTTACGGAAAGACAACTTCTTTCCCAATAATTGAATTATTAAATAAGTAAATGATTATGGACATCGCATTTCAACAGTTATGGACATCACATTTCAACAGTTTGGATGAGCATCATCCCAAAAAGCCATACTCCATTTGGTAATCTGGAGTGAAGTTTAGATTAACAGTTTAGATATATGATTCATACATTCTGATATATTTTTGTTTATTGCATGATGCGAGTATGATGATTTGAATTTTGAAAGCATAGAAACAAGCTCGAAACATGCTTATATGCTTGAATAGTCTTACCTCAAAGTTACTATCAATGTTGCAAAAATCTCGCCTAAGCGCCGATTAATCCCCGCCTATATGTGCTAGGCGTCAGTCGACCGCCTAGCGTATCACCTTGAATGGTGGTCTGGGCGGTTGGCCGGCTAGGCGACCACCTAGGCCTACTTAGGCACTGACCGCGTAGGCTTCCTAAGCCTCGACTAGACCTCCTAGGCACTGACTAGGCCTCCTAGTGGGGCAATTAACTATTGTTCTTCCTTTTTTAACGGGTTATTTCACACGAAACAACATTCTTTTGAGCGAAACAACCCTAAATTATACAAACTCTAGATTTTTTTAAGTTAATATTTAATGTTTTAGTATTAACTATTAAAGTATTATATAATTTATAATTATTAGTCTTTAAAAATTGAAAATACTTAAACAAATTTTTAAAAAATAAAAAATAAATTAAAAAAATACACTGGTGCTTAGGCGCCAATTAATCCCCGCCTAGGCATCCTAGGCGCTAGGCACTCCTTGAGCGTCCAAGGAGCACCTAGCGATTTTTTCAACCGTGGTTACTATCCACTATCACACAATGTTTTATGGTGTATGCTAAACTCAAGGTTACTAACTTTTCATAATAGTCTGAGACTTTATATGTATAAAATATTAACAAAAAAAATTAGGCTTTAGATGTGAGTTTTACTTATATATACTTGGGAATCTGAAACATTTTGAAATTTAGTAATTGGTAAAATCAATATGTTTTACAGTTTGACTATCAAAACTAATTTTATGGAAAAATCACAGAATATATACATGTAGATCATAAAATTAAAATTTCACTGTCAATATTGTTATGACTCAATGTTTTGATTACATAAAATGTGATTTTTAAAAATTTCAAGCTCAAGATGTGGCACGCTTGATGAGTCGCAGCTGAAAGGTCAGTAATCCGCTCGCCGACTTTAGATGTCGTTGATCAAATTAATCAGTACATGTGCAATATGAATATTGCAAAATGACGACCATATTTAAGTTGTAACTCTTTGTGTAAGGCAGAACCAGACGGTGAAAATCTATTAGAAGTACACACTCCTAAATTCTTAAATAGTTTGAGATTGTATGATTTTCTTAATAATTTATTGACATTAAAGGTCGTTGCACCTATTATGTTATTGCGGAAGATAGACCATTCTCTTGGTCTTTATAACGGTACGCGACTCATCATCATAAGATTGACAGATTACATCGTTGAAGCAAGAATAGTTAATGGGAACACATGAAAGAACCAAAGTTTTTATCCCTTGAATGTATCTCACTATTTCTGATACGAGATTGCCCCTCAAGTTCCAATATAAATAATTTTCAATTGATGCTTGCATATGCCATGACTATGAAAAAAGCCAGAGCCGAACACTAACTCACGTTGCGTTATTGCTGAAAAAGCAGTTTTTAATCACGTTCAATTGTACGTGGCTTTCTCCCGAGTCATCCATCCTGATAGCCTGAAAGTGTTAATTCGTTCTAGACGAGGATGGACAAGATTGTGTTGCTACTACCAATATTGTCTACAAAGAGGTTTACAGTAATGTGTAAATACAACCGGTGATATTATGTTTTTTTCCAAGATGGAAAAATTGCTATATATCTACACAAAAATATATCTTACATACATATGAATTAGAATAGCAATTGATTCCTATATCTGAGTTACTAGAGAACGAGCATATTTGTCCAATTTATAAAAATTCTAAACAATGATATATAAAATATATACCGTTCCAGCAACGCATGCGTACATCTACACATTAGCTATTAATTAAGCAATTATTTGTTGGAATTCAAATAAGAATAACATAAGAAAACATAATCGATCCAAAACATATCTTCAATTGCATTATATAATATTTTATGTTATAATTTATATAATTATATATTAATCCAAATATTCTTAATATATTATAACAAATTCATTCCGTGCATCGCACGGGTGAAAATAAAAGTTAGAAAAGAAATACTAAAATCAAAATAATCTAAACAATTCATTTATCAAATAATTAGACGGGAATTTTTTAGTTTCCGTTATAGGCCTAACTTTATTATCTCTTATTAGTGTGTGTAGTAGATTTTACTACTTTTTTCTTTACACATTTGTTTAATTACTCCCCGTTCCATTTTATGTGTCTTGTTCGGTTAACGAGGCTTGACTAAAGTTATTTTAAGTTCAATTTTTCATAATATATTAAGTTTAATATTAGTATACAATTAAAAGTTATGTATTTAGAGACTACACTAAAAGTACTATTAAATACAAAAAAAAAATTAAAAATAAGTAAAAATAAATAAAGAAGAAAGAAATGGTTTGGCTAATGAATAGTAAGTAAGACATATAAAATTGGACGCCCAACTGGGGAAGAAGGAAGCTTGGAGCAAAATAATATAAGATGATCTTCTGTATTAAATGGTACTCCACTTATACATGGGAGTGCGCTAGAAACAAAGTAGTGAGGAGACATGTGTGTGGCCAAGAATGAAGGCTATCAAATGTTGTCCATTATCAACGATTTGTGAGTCCTACAACAATATATATAGGGCGCCTTCCCTCACCTTAAAGGCATCCATTGGCTCATAAAACACCTCTTGGTTCATTGGCAGTCTTATCTCTCTTGCTAGCACACCAGGGTTCCAAACCTATTGGTAACATATTTAATTTTGTTTTATTTGTTAGTCCATTAGCTTGTGTTATTTATTATTGGGACAACCATTTTGAACCATATTCAATTCCTTATGGCTATATTATTTATTATTTATGTATTTTGGGCCGCTATTTTAGGTCAATATCTTGAGCTTTGTATGTGCTATTTCGGGCCTAGCACCCTGGGTAATAATGCTACTTTCTTCTTGCTCTCATTCTGTAACCTTATACAAGATTTATGATGGACCCGGTCTCAATAAAATCATCAAAAGTTTATAATATATATTATATAATAAGATAGAATAAGAGAGAAGACACTTGCATTGAAAATTTCAAGTGGAATTGGTCAAAAACTAAATAGAGTCGTAAATTATATTGTGCATTTCAGAACTTTACCTTTTAAAGTGGACCCTAATATAGATTTATTTTTAGTATATTATGTGTTCATTTTAAGTATATTCATTATATTTTTATACATGTTCATTTTTAGTATATTACAAGTTTATTTTTATTGTATTACAAATCAAAATAAGCATGTTATATCCAAAAAAAAAATAAAAAAATGGACACTGATGGATATATTGGGAAGTGGAGCGGAGCGAACCGACCCGGAATTGCGGAGCAAGTGAACCCGGACCCGATATCAAGCTCCGTATAGGCCATGGCTCAAGTGTCGACCCCGGGTCCGCACTCCATTACTTCGGAGGACTTGGGCCGTGGTTGGTGTCGACCCCTGGTCGGCACCTTGGACATCGGGTTGGTCTTGAGCCGTGGTGGGTGTCGACCCCGGATCGACACATGAGACCTCCGTTTGGGCCTTGGGCCGTGGTTGGTGCCGATCCCGGGTCGGCACCTTGGACCTCGGCCGGGTTTTCGATCCCGGGTCGATGTTGAGGGCTCGGTCAAAGAAGGACTCGGAGGGCCCATGGTCAAAGTTTGTTACAACTAACCCCCGTTTTAGGGGGCCGATTAGAGAGCTTTGTAGTATAAAATAGATCATTGTTGTCTTAACAAGACAGGTTATTCTAATTGTCCTAATACAACACCCTTTGTAATACTCTTACACACTATATTTAATACAAGAATTGTCCCCGTGACATTCATCCATTATCTTTCCTATCGAATCGTCTATTCGCTATTTACTGTTATTTATTCGGGTTTAATGATTCGGGATACCCCGGGTTAATTAAATCCATCAGACACACAAATGACACAATATACCATGTTGGCAACCCTGCCCAGATTTATGATACATATTGTGCACCCATGTCAGTATGTGACAGAACAGAATAATCGAGGCATTTGTATCAGTTTATTATCAATAATAAACCTCATATGAGTTCATTCACAAACAATGTTGAATTGCTCGTTTGCTGCTTATGTTCATTACATAGCAAATTAAGTATTTATTCACCTTGTCATTTTGAAACCACAGCATGTATATCAAATAGTATAAGAAAAATGGTCAAATAAGTCTGAAATAAAACGATAATACAATTGAATTCCCTAAATAAAAAAATTTCATTGAGACCTTTAAATTGAAAAAAAAAAAACAAGAAAAAAAGAAAAACAATGAAGTCCCAAATCAATTATTCAGCAGGTAACACACGCGGCGCTGAATCCAAATGTATAAACAATTTTTTTTTGTATTCTCAAAATTTTTAGCTTTTTATTTTAAATTTTTTAAAAGTTCTTAATTTAAACCTCTATAGCAAAAGCAGTCATAGCTACCTTCATTACAAATTAATTTTTTTAAAAATTATTTTAAATTAAAAGCTAAAAATCTTTTAGAAAAAAAAAATTGTGCTTCAGTAGGTTGAGAAAGTAGTTTATGAACATATACTACACCGTAATAGAGTCAGTAGCACTCAAAAAAAATTGTAGATTTCGATTTGTACTTTTTTTTAAATAACTTTAAAAAAATAAAAAATTAAAAGCAAACACTTGCACACTTGAATCTACACAAGTCCCAAATTTCTACCACATCAGCAACAACGTTATGGATAAATTATCTTGACCCTAATTACATAATTTTGCCAGTTTAATGGGTTTGATGGAGATTTTTTAGTTACACACTCAATTTCAGTATTTGTTGATTTTGTTCTACCTAATTTAAGGACTTATTTGATTCCTTTTCTTTTTTTTTTTTTTTTCAAATATACTTTGTTATAGTGATTAATTGATTACAGCTTTGCAATGGCACAAGGCAAGCTTGGTCTGCCTGGCAGCTGCAGATCTTTCCAATCTTCATCGTTTAACTTACTGAAGTAATGAGTGACCATATCATCAGTAACTAGTTCCAACTTGGATGGTTCCCACTAAACACAAAACATAGAAACATAAAAGAAGCAAAAGTTAAGGTTCAAGTTTGGATGATAAGGAGATTATGTAGTAGATGAATGTAAGGAACCTTGGGCTTTCTATCCTTGTCCAAGAGTATAGCTCTGCAACCCTGATTTCAATCAATGCTTTAGTTTCCTGTGATCATTGCCAACAATACAATACAATACAATACAAAAACCCGAAGACTCGTTACATACCTCAACGAAATCCTTGGAAAACTCTCCTTTCAACACATGGCAAACCATTCTAAACTCGCGGATGAGGCATGTACCAATACCTTGCAGCCTCCCTTCCCTTATCTGAATAGCAATAGCAAAACGAGCTATATATTATTTAAATGACTGGCTTTTAATCAGTACGGGGGTGTTGCTGTGTTGGAGAGTGCTCATCGTTGTTGTAACGTACCGATCTTAGAGAAATCCTAAGGCTTGTAGGTGACGCCTTCTTCAGTGATTGAATTGCTGAAGAAATCCAATCGTCCTTGTTATTTGCAGCTTCACTTTCCTACAGATGTTAGTTAGTATGGGATTCTCATAAATCATTCTTCGCTGCCAGCTGAGATGTGATGTATACAGATAAAGGAAACTGCATTTAATAACTTACTAGTGCAACCATGATTTCTTCAATGGTTCTTCGAGAGAAACAGCGATCAATTATCTTCAAACTGTACATGCACAATTGCAGAAGACGAGACCTCAACTAGTCAAAAGCCAGATCAGAGAGATCTTCTGAAGAAATTGCTAATGTGTTGTGTTTTCAACACAAGTTTATGCACCCTGTGGATATGCTTTTATTTATATTTATTTTGTTGGGTTTTCAAGTGTGGGAACTTCTGAAACTTTGTTAACTTTATACACTTGGTGGTACAGAACAATAATAGCACATACCTAGCTAAAGTGATAAGAAGAGTTGAAAGAAACAGCCTCTAAGTTAGGTGAGACTTGGGAGAAAAAGGTAGTGAACAAGACTTATATATCATTGTTCAAACATGGCATATTATACTTAAAACATGAAGGTTTCCACACAATAAGACACCAAATTTAGTTTAATGGTAAAGTAAAGGCAAATGAAAGGCAAAAACAAATTCTTGCAGCACACAGCAGATCGAAAGAGATCGAGAACAGGCATTGACTCAAATACTGAAATCACTGCAAAAAATATTATTCTCAGGAAATTAAATACTTCAAACCACAATTTATGATCATTATTAACTTAATAATACAGAAGGCTACATACAGAATCTTAGTCTTCAAACCTGTATAGTATTTAAACAGAACGCAAAGAGAGAAAATGGACTTACTGGTTATACGGGCTCTTTTCTTTCAATTTTGGTACTTGTGAAAACTCAGTGATGATGGCAGAAATAATTGTTGGATCACTTGAATTAATATTGTGTAATGCTTCTTCCAAGGATAACAGCTTCTGCACAATAAGACAAAATATGTATTCTAAGTGGTGCTCATAGGAAAGGAGGATAGTGAAATAAATAGCCCAGGGCAAATTGAATGCTAATATTTATTCAAATACAATTTAACAGGAATTTCTACCACACAAATTACAGGGATATATTACTAGAAGCCTATTAATTTCAAAACCAATATATTTGGGGCCATTGATGTTGAGATCCAGATGTCCAGATTAAACAAACTCCCTACAATATATTAACTTACAAGGATAGGCTATGTAAACTAGCGATTTTGAATGCCAAGCCAAATATGTTATTCAAACCATAGCACAAATTTATTTTCCTGACAATCAATCTTGTAACAGAATGAATGCAATTTAAGAAAACATTTGAATATGATTTAACCAAATCTGGTTTGTCAAATAGACAACAAGAGACGAAGTCAAAATTCTAAATGTGTAAATGTTGGGGCACCTCTGAAGGGACAAAATGAGTTGCAAGACCACATGCTAGCATTTCAGTACCATCCAACAGAGAACCAGTCAACCCAAGATATTCTCCTGCCAAATAGGATATTAATGCAGTTAAACAAAGCAGACCTTTGTGGCTGAAAGCCTGAAAAAGAGGCTTACTATGTTGGTCTTCCTACATATAGCGAATAAGAATAATCATAAACCTAAGTAAGATGAGAGAATGACAACAATACTACCACTTAAATAACTTTATACCGGAATTATTTTGGGATACTGAAATGAATGTACACAGAGGAACAAGGACACTACTGGAATTACCAAAGAACCCAGGAAGTCTTGATAAAAAGTAAGAGGCACCCACATCTGGGAAGAGTCCTAAAGCTGTTTCCGGCATAGCAAAAACCTGCAAGAAAGCGAACAAAAAGACAGTTCACAAATCTTCAGTACCACATTGCAAATCATAGCTTAATCTAAAAGACATCAAATAATTATTCAGGCAGATAAATAATCCATTAAATGAAAATTTTCATATCTGAGTGCTATTCACAGAATCCAAAGTCTTCCACACATGCATAATTACATTACACTTGGTTCAACCTTAATCGATATAAAAATTATGCACATAATTACATTGTTGATGCAATGGTTAAGTGTGCTAGAGAATTATATTGTGGGAAAAGGGTCAAATACACCCTCAAACTTTATCTAAGAAGTCAATTAGGGCCTCTAACTTTTAAAAGTTTCAATTAGACACATTAACACAGAGTATTAGTTCAGTGCATCAAAGCCCAAAACCCTAATTGTGACCTGCAATAGTAGGTCAATAATGCACGGGCGGAGCTTCGGCAACACTCCGACAAGCGTGGCCTTTTACGGTGACCAAACCGGTTGCCATCTCCATCGTGAATAGCAACCAGTTTGGTCGCCATCTCCAACGACGGAGATGGCGACCAGTTTGGTTACCGTCTCCGTTGTTTGGTCGCAGGAAAAGGTCGCGCTTGCCGGACCTTCGCCAGTGCATTATTGACTTGCTATTGCAAGTCATTATTAGGTTTTGGGCTTCGAGAGCTTAATTGATTTCTTAAATAAAGTTTGAGGGTGTATTTGACCATTTTCCCTTACTGTTGATGGATTGTGGATTGATATAATTATGTTGAAGGTTATATGTGTTTGATGGTTATAATTGGAGTTCTGATGGTTATATGTGTTGATAACATTCTGTACAGGGGTATTTAAAAAAAAAACATTTATTTATCAGTTAGCTTCTAGGTATTAAGTTCTCACAAAATCATTTATTCACTAAAATCTCTAGCATATATCACTTTGTCCCAAATTTCTACTGCTGTAAAACAATATTTTAATGATGTTACATGAACTATAAGTGGTATTTCAGTCGACTTATTAGGCTAAAGAAAAAAATACCGATTTCTCTGTAGCAACTCGGAATCTACCATGTATACTAAGACCTGCTCCACCTCCAAAGACAATTCCATTAAGAATGGAAACCTTCGCATGCCATTGCAAGAAAGTGTAAGAAGATTCTCAAAAGGGAGGGAATTTAGGGAAAGTAAAAGAAAGTGCATATATCATAAGAAACCTGGGGTTTGCTATAAGTTGCCACTGCATAGCACACGGTGAATTTCTTTCTGAATACTTGTGCGCCCAATTTCCAATTGGCTAATACACAAAAGCAATA
>CM008334.1:36100602-36120737 GCA_002525835.2 Ipomoea batatas | reverse complement strand
AGTCGTTGGTTGCCCGGAATGTAGCCGAAGTTCACGTAATAAGGAAACGACCCACGTAACCTCAACAGCGACATCAGTGAGGCCTTTGTACTCAGCTTCAGTAGACGATCGAGCCACTGTGCGCTGTTTTCTCGAAACCCAGGAAATAAGATTGTCTCCGAGATAGACAGCATACCCACTCGTAGATTTTCTGTGCACCGGGCATCCAGCCCAATCAGAGTCGGAATAAGCATGCATGGCAAAGTGTCTTGATTTGGTAAGGCGTAGCCTAAGATCCTGTGTGCCATTAATATATCGACACACTCGCTTTAGTAAACCCCAGTGCTCAGTCGTCGGTGAGTGCATAAATTGACAGAGACGGTTGACCGAGTAAGACAAATCCAGCCGAGTGATAGTCAGATATTGTAATACACCAACGATTCTGCGATACTGCGTCGGATTATCAAACAGCTCAGACGAGGATGCTTGTGATTGTGACACAGGCGCTGGCGTAGCTAAGGGCTTGCAGTCAGCCATGCCAGCACGGAGTAAAATATCCTTCATATAGCGCTTCTGTGATAGTAAAAGACCCTCTTTACAAGGGATGGTCTCAATGCCTAAGAAGAAGCCTGGTGTTCCTAAATCACGGATCTTGAACACAGAAGACATTTGTCGAAGAAGAGAGTTAATCAATTTGGGGTCGTTCCCCAGCATAATAATGTCATCCACATAGACAAGAAGAAACACACGAGATTCACCGGCAATATAGTGAAAAAGAGAAACATCAGTTTTGGATGGTGAAAAACCTGCTGTTGTTAGGAAATCATGAAGACGCTTGAACCAAGCGCGTGGAGCCTGTTTAAGGCCATATAGCGACCTTTGAAGATGACAGACATGACCCGAATGCAGTGGATCCTCATAACCAGGAGATTGTTTCATATACACGGTCTCCGGTAGGTGGCCATTGAGGAAGGCATTATGAACATCGAGTTGTCTGAGAGTCCACGAATTTGAGACTGCTAGTGAAAATAATAGCCGAACAGTGGTTGGTTTAACAACAGGACTGAACGTGTCGAAGAAATCCTCCCCCGCTACTTGATTGAATCCCTTTGCAACTAGCCGGGCCTTGTAACGTTCAACAGTCCCATCGGCTTTACGTTTGGTGCGGAACACCCACTTGCAGCCTATAATGTTCATATTCAGAGTTGTAGGAATAAGTTTCCATGTGTGGTTGTGTAACAATGCATTGAATTCCTGGTCCATAGCATCTCGCCACTGAGTGTGTCCTACTGCTTGAGAGTAGCAGGTAGGATCGGTAGTAGTGTGCAGAGCGTAGAATTGCTCACCCGTGCCCCGAGTCTTCCGACGCGTGCGCATGACATGACCACCGTCCTGAGCTCGGTCAGTTGTGGTACGGGTATCAGTAGAAGACGTTAACGCCTGTGTATCTACCTGAGTCCCAGAGGATTCAGTTGGAACTGGTATGGACACAGTGGGTGAAGCCGACTGAACTGGAACAGAGGTAACAGATGGCTGTGACGTTGTCAAAACTGGCGCAATTGCCCAAGTAGTGTCGGGGGAACCGGGCACAGTATTGTCCTGCATTCTTTCCTGTAAAGCAAAGGGGAAGACATTTTCAGAAAACCGCACATGGCGACAGGTATAGATATTTCCAGTGTGTAAGTCTAAGCAACGGTATCCCCTATAGCCGACTGGGTAACCTAGGAAGACGCAAGGAGTTGACCTATACTCGATTTTGTGACGATTATAGGGCCGTAGATACGGATAGCATCGACAGCCAAAGACACGGAAGAAAGTATAGGGGGGTTGAGTATTGAACAAATTTGAGTAGGGACAGTGAAAATTTAGAGCCGTGGAGGGTAGGCAATTTATCAGGTAAGTTGCAGTTTCGAAAGCATATTCCCAGTATTTTAGTGGAGTTTTACTCTCGGCAAGTAGGGCAAGACCCGTTTCAACTACGTGTCGGTTCTTTCTTTCAACCCTCCCGTTTTGTTCATGAGTGTAGGCACACGATTGGCGATCTAAAATACCTAGAGACTGAAAAAGAGTGTGGAGGTGGCGATATTCTCCACCTAAATCAGACTGAATGGCTTTGATAGAACGTGAAAATTAACGTTTTACCATCGCCCGGAAAGAATTAAAAGTTTTTATAAATATCCGATTTCACCCGTAAGGGATAAAACCAGGTGAACCTAGTACAGTCATCCACGAAAAGTACAAAATATCAAGAGCCAGTATTAGAAATCACTGGTGACGGACCCCAGATGTCCGTATAAACTAAGTCTAATACATTATTACTACGTCCTGGAACTCTATCTAGTGGAAATCGGGAGGATTTCCCTAGTTGACAAGCGAAGCACATTTTAACAAAATTTATATTATTCGTGGTTACAGGACAAGTTTGTAAGACACGTTGAAGGAGTTGACTGTGTGGATGACCAAGACGCTGGTGCCAAACAACGGAGGAAGCCCGGGTCGAAAGAAAAGCATTGTGACCCCGAGGTAGAATGAGCTGGTACAAACCGCCAATAGTGGAACCTTTAAGCAGAATGGCCCGAGTTGTGCAATCCTTCACATAAAACAGATTCTTATGAAATTCGAAAAAAACATTATTTTCGTTAGTGAATCTGCATACAGAAAGTAAAGGAATTGACAGTTTTGGAACATGTAGGATATTAGACATATGGAAATTGTGCGAATCAGAACAGATGACCGTGCGACCCACACTAGAAACACCCAGACCTGTACCATTGCCAATTTTTAAAACATCATTCCCGGAATATGGTTCGCTGTGGTCCATCATCTGCGCGTCGGGGGTTGCATGCGCAGAGGCACCGGTGTCGGGGTACCATGCATCTGCACTCGTATGACCATTGGGATCGCCGGAAAAGGCCATATTTGCATGGGCAGTCGGCCTGTCGTCATACCTCTTGTAGCAGGAGACGACACTATGACCAGTAAGCCGGCAGATCTGACATCGTGGCGCTCCGCCGTTCCGACCGCGGCCATTACCACGGCCACGGCCATTCTGGCCACCGCGATTGTTGGAGCGACCACCGCCGGTATTGCGACCACGACCTGCAAAAAACGCAATCTGAGGATTGTTAGCCGGCACCGTCTCTGACGCAGCAAATTCATCGGACTGGATGAATTCTTGGGCGCGGAGGTGGTCGGCTAGCTGTGCGAGCGTCACCGGCGTGTCTGGTGTGGTCAAGGAACTCGCCATGGCTCGGAATTCTGGCCGGAGGCCGCGCAGCACGTACAATAGCTGCTCGTCGGCGGTGAGAGGGCGACCTGCCAACGACAGAGATTCCACCAGCATTTGAGCCTAACCTAGGTATTCGGCCGGCGTGAGATTGGCTTGACGGAGCGTCTGGAATTGGCCCAACAGGCTGAGGCACCGTGACCGGGAAGTCGACGCAAGCACGACGTTTATGGAGTCCCAAACCTCTTTGGAGGTGTCCTTGCCGACGGCGAGGTACATTACCTCGCTCGTTAATGAGGATACCAGCAATGACAAGATGGCCTGATCTTGCTGGATCCAAGGCAGGTAAGCCGGATTCGGAGTCGTTATCGGCGGCGCGGATGGCTGTGTCGCGGCAGTGGAGATAGTCGCCGGTGGGCAGGGGATTGAACCATCAACGTAGCCGATTAACCCTTGGCTTCGGAGAAACGGCAATACTTGAGTCCTCCAGTAGATGTAGTTGTGTGTAGAAAGCTTGATGGAGAGAGCTTGGTGTGCCGTGGCCAAGAACGGTGTCGCCGGCGAGCTAGGGGGGTTGGCCGGCATGGACGAGTGCACCGTCGGCAGAATTGGTTGTCATGGTTACGCGAAAGGAGGAGGGAGTTCGGGAAGGGTTCCTAACCTAACGCTGATACCAGATGAGTTTAAGATAATCTGAACAATTGAATTACACAATAAACTGAACACCTATACGAGAGTTAGCATAAAACTCTCCTAAGTTATTGGAGCTAAACTGCTGACTAAACATAAGCCACTAATTACAAAAGCATACATTATAACATCTATAATATAATATGTCTAACACATGATATTCTTTATAACTCAAATTTTTTGTATGCATTATTTTACCTTATTATAATAATATAATAAATTAATTTTGAATCGCTAAAAATGGTAAAAACACATTCACGTCACAATAAAATATAAAAAGAAAAATTTCATTCCATTTCAATCCAATATAATATTCTCATGAGTACAATTAGAGCGTACATACTCATTGTAAGTATTGATCCGATTCATATATAAAGTAATCCATACATTTGCACAATCATATTTAAAATAAGCCCATTGTGGAGCAATAGTAGACATTGAGTACCCTCTTGTCAATGTTACCTTAACATAATAATTATTATTGTGAAATTAGAATTTTCAAAAAAAAAGTATTAAAATTATAAATATTATTTAAATTAAATTAAATAACTATTTAAAAATTGACAAAAAAATATATTAAAAACAAAAACAGGTTGCTTTGTTTTGTTTTTTGTTTTTTTTAATATTTTTGTTTTTAAAATTTTAAATTGTTATTCAATTTAATTTAGTTTAAATAATATTCATTCTATTCCAATACCTTAAAAAAAAAAAAAAAACTCTAATTCCAACACTGTTTTTGTGTGTAATTAATACAGTTGATCATGGTGGTGTAAATAGTCATATTTATACCACCTATAAAGTTATTAAAATTTGCAATCTTTTTTTAATTTCAAGATTATTTGCATCATGAGTGATAGAAATAGCAACACACATGCTTAAATACAAGCCTATAACAATGGGAGTTTCATTGATTTCCGTTTTCAGACCGTACAAGCCTATAACAATTAATATCATAGAATTATAATTTTGAGTTAATTTCGTCAACTGACCACTATAAACAATATAATTTACACTAACACACACGACAATCATATTTCAGCCGCAACTCGCAACAGAACAGTTTTAAGGTGGCGTATTCCTCAATTTTAACGGTTACTTATTATCCATTGCCTAATTAATTGTAGTTTTTTTATTGGCCAACTGCCAGTTTACATACAATACATATATAGTTGCACGACAACTACCGGCCTGGTAACGAATTCAACTTTTAACTCTTCAAGATTCCACACGCCAGTAACCCACCCTCACCTGCCAAGTTTTCTTGAAAAGTACTCAATAATGCAAACCGATCGAAATTCTCTTCGCTTCAGGCCTAGCTAGCTTCTACTAGTTCAGGCTTCAGGCAGGTATTATTGCATGTTTAATTCACATCTAGACTAGCCTAGCCTAGGCTGCCCACATTAATTATTTTGTGGGTCTCTTAGCTTTCAGGCAGCCAGCAAGCAGTAATGGGGAAAGAGGAGAAGGAAGAAGTGAAGGGTGAGAAGAAAATAGAGGTAATAAGTGCAGTTTACAGAGTTCGTCTGCACTGTCCGCAATGTGCACATGACATCCGGAAGCCTCTCTTGAGAACTCCAGGTTCCTACTTCATTCATCTCCGATCCTCTCTTTTAAACATAGATACATACATACATGTAGCAATATGCTATATACTCTCAAAAGGAAGATCTCAAGGTTTGTTCATTTTAGTGTGTGTATGTATGTACATATTTAAAATAGCATTGCATTCTAGATTCAATTTTATCAAACATGAAAGGGCATGCTCACTAACAATATAATACAAGAAAAATAGTAAAATACTAACAGCTCAGGTTTAGTAATAAATTAAATAGTTATAATTTAAATATTTACCGATTTCAATGCTTTACTTATAAAATTGTAAACACTTATGTATTTCAGTAATTTATTTACAGAATTTTTATTGGTAATTTTTTTTGTGGTATAAATACATTTATAAAAAAAATTGAAATAAAAATTATTAAATGAATATTGAGTGTAAGTTGAAAAAATAGAAAACAAAAAAGTGGTAGAAAGTTGAAAACTCTCTAAAAGATCATAACTTTTCAACTTTTTCTTTTAGTACAACTTTTCAACTTAGAAAACGCATGTGAATAATACCTTTGCCCAAGTTATATAAGTTCCTTAGTTTTTTTTTAGTTTTTTTTTAATTTTAAATATATATAAATTTTAAAAAAATTTCCCTACTCTCCCATCCACTTTTGTTTTAATTTTTATTGCGCTTTCTATTTAGATAAGGAAAATTAAATTAAAAAAAAAAGAAGAACAAATTATGTTGGGCAATTACGGGCAAACATCTTGTGCTTAGATGACATGTAGTAACTCTTCCATATGAGAGGTAATGAGATCGAGCGTCATACTATAAAAAAACAACAAAAAGATCCTTTCATTTCTCTCCATATTCTCTTTATTGTTCTATTATTCCATAACAATATTAAAATTATTCAATTGCTCCATTTACACTACTCTTATTCAATTGTTTCAACCAATAATATTTAGTAAACTTGGAAACCAAAACAATTATAAAATTTTAGCTACACTCCAATAGCACAAAACAAAAGTGTTTGTCAATTTCAACGATTAATTAATTATTTAATGTAAATTGATACAAATAAAAAGTTATGAAGGTGTCTCTCAATAACTTGTTAGTGATAGATTAAAACCACTACTTTACATATATATCATTAAAAGAAAAAAAAATTTATGTATGATAATAATATAATTCATGAGTTGAGTTTACAATATGAGTATAATTAATAAACTAAAACCACTTCTTTAAAAAAAAAAACTAAAACTAAAACCACTATTTTTCTCATTTTTAAATAAAAACTAAATATTTGTACTCCCATATTATTAATTAAATTTACAGTACATTTGTTATGAATAAAGTAAAATATATTATTTAATTAATGCATTAACTATAATATTTATTGATTTGTTTCAATGACCAAATATAACTAGAAATGGTTCTCTCAGGTGTTCACACTGTTGATGTAAAATTCGAGAAAGATGAAGTCGAAGTGACAGGTGGCATTGATGCCAAGATAATCCACCAACGTTTAGAAAAATGGAGTAAGAAAAAAGTGGAGATAGTGTCACATGCCAAGATTAAGGAAGTTGAGAAAGAAATAGAAGTAAAAAAGGTAAGGAATATTTAAAGTGTTGAAATAGGCTAAACTCGATCTATATGAATTGATCCATTATCATGGGTCATATAGAAAGTGAGCTGGTGTGTTTACAGTTTTTGAGCAAATTATGCTATGGACCAGGTTATGGACCAGGTTAAAGTGGATGTGAGTATATGTTTACAATTTTAAAACTCTATATTCATAATTTTAAATTTAAATATACAAAATTATATTACTTAATATTTACAATTTTTTAACTCTATATTCATAATTTTGTTATATAGATTCAAAAATTGTGTTATACTGTTAAATATAGATTTATGAAATTATGAATATAAAGTTATGAAATTATGAATATAGAGTTCTAAAATTGTGAACACAAAATTTTAAAATTGTGAATATAGAGCTGACTCCCTGACATAACAACCGCAGTTTTTGTAACTCAGCCTACCACATAGTTGGATGGTGGACTAGCTAGTCTGCCAGCTCACTTATTATATGAGTTATACTAGTTGATTCGTAAGTTATACAAACCAATCAGTGTAAGGCAAATTATTGTGGTCCAATCAGTGTGAATCATGAATATAATATACATTTTTAATATACTAAAAGTACATTATTTGGTATTAAATGTACATTATTTGATAATATATATAAAATAATATGTTTTCCGTACACAAATAATATATTTTCAAATAATATACTTTACGTACACAAGTAATGCACTTTTAATATATTAAATATATTTTTTATTTATGGTCCACACAGCTGTGTGGATCATGATCCATATAATAATGATTGATCAGCATACCTCACATGAGCAAATTATGCTATCGACCCGGGTCCACCTTACAAGGTGGACCTTGGTCAATGTTCACAATTTTAGAACTCCATGTTCATAATTTTAAAACTCTATGTTCACAATTTTAGAACTTTATATTCACAATTTTATATCTTAATATACAAAATTAAATTACTCAATATTTACAATTTTTGAACTCTATATTCACAATTTTGTTATATAAATTCAAAAATTGTGTTATACTATTGAACATAGAGTTTTGATATTGTTGAATATAGAGCTTTGATATTGTTGAACATAAAGTTATGAAATTGTGAACATAAAATTATGAAATTGTGAACATGAAATTATGAAATTATGAACATAGAGTTATTAAATTGTGAACATGGAGTTATTAAATTGTGAACATAAACTCAAGTCTACCTTGCAAGGTGAACCCGAGTCCATGGCATAACAACGGCCTCACAGGCTAAACAGGTCGAGCACAATCAAGCCGGGTTGAAAAATTATTGAATTCAACATACTTAAAAGCGGACCCAATTTCACGAATTGGGCTCATTTTCATTTATCTATAGCTTATATATATTATTCCCTCTGTCACATTTTATCTGTATTACTTACTATTCATTAGTCAAATCAACTTTTTTTTCTTTATTTATTTTTAAATTTGATTTTTTGTACGTGTTTAATAGTAGGTTTTGTGTAGTTTCTAAATATATAAATTTTGTATATTAATACTAAACTTAATATTATAAAAAATTGAATTAAAAATAACTTCAATCAAATCTCTTTAATCGAATGAGTCACATAAAATGGGATGGAGGGAGTATTCCTCACGTCATTATATTGAAGTATTGAACTCTGCCTCTATGAGTTGAATTATATTGCTCAAATATTTTTTTTTTTTTTTTGGATTTAATGGAAGGAGTCAATAAAGACGACCACATTAAAGGTTTTCATGCATTGCGACAAGTGTGAGCGTGACCTTAAGAGGAGATTACTGTACCACAAAGGTAACAAATGTTTTTTCACCTCCTCCAAAGTTTCTACTACAGATGAGAATATACAATAGAATTCATTCCCCTAACAGTTGATGGCATTCATTATTTCTAGGAATTCACAATGTGAAAACAGACTTCAAGTCGCAAACTATAACAGTGGAGACGGTGGCTGAGTCTGAGAAGATCGCATCATACGTACGCAAAGCTTTGGGCAAACACGTAGAGATAGTAACTGCAAAGAAGGAAGAGGAAAAGAAAGAAAAGGTTATAGTTAAGGAAAAGAAAGAAGAGGTTATGGTTGAGGAAAAGAAAGAAAAGGTTGTCGTTGAGACAAAATCTGGCGAAAAAATTGAGGAATTTAAGGAAGTAAATAAAGTGGAGGTGAAAGTGAAGGAGGGTGGAGGTGCTCCATATTTTATTCATTATGTATATGCCCCTCAATGGTTTAGTGATGAGAATCCTAATGCTTGCCTTATAATGTAGATTATATACATAATAAATCAATATATTTTTATTATTTACTCTTTTTTTAGACTTTAATTTCTCTCTCACACACATATATACATGTCTTCTTGTAATAAAAAAAATAAAATTATGGCCCTGATGGCCTTGATTGAAGACTAAGCTAAGTCCAGGGGTGAATAAACTTATAAAGAATTTTAAAAGTCATTCACAAATTTTAAGAAAACATTTTTGAGTTACACTAACAAAGTTAACTTCTCAACCCAACTTTTAAGGCCATATTAAAATCTTAACAAGATAGTCTAAAAGTAATCTATTTGATTTAGAAATTTGCAGTCGAAAATATTGTTAGCACACTTAAAAACTAATTTTGTTGTGTATAAACATTAGTACAAAAATGTTAATCCACAACCCTTGTACAAGAGAATTTACGACCCTCTATGTTGGGCCGCGGAAAGTCAAGAATCCGCAATCTTTTCTTTATAAGAGGGTTGAGAATTTCATAATATTTTTTTAAAAATAAATGGGTATCCGGACCCTTTCTACGCTAGTTGAAAGGGGTGCAATCGTCCAGATACTTCTTTTTATTTTTTTTTTTTAAAATCCACGACCAAACACAAAAAGCTGCTATCACATTAGAAAACAACTTTCAAAGGTCAAGAACTCAGAAACACATACCAAACCTCTGCAAACTAACCCAAGTTTTTATACACAATCCATGTTGGGAATCATTCAAAAGGAGAAAGAAATTAGGAATAATTGTTGGCCTCACACTTGTCTATTCTCCCTTCTTTCTTGCTCTATTTATGCTCTACTTTGTGGCTGGTAAGGGGTGGGTTGCTACATGATTTACTATAAATAGCAACCTTCCCCATTTGGAAAGAACACACGTACTAATAATAGTTTCTTCCTTCTTCTTTAATTCCTAATTCCTATGTCCCATTGTCTGAGCAAAGTGAGGTTCGTCTAGGCTATAGTTGGTGTAAGCTTAGCTCAACTAGTCTGTGTAACCAGTCGGAAGCGTGCTGGGATCCTTAACTACACCGTTACCAGGCAAATAACGCTTTTAAGGCAGTGTTATTGTAACACGGCACAGACTTCATATTCTGTTTTAGTTGTTCTCCTTTTCCTAAAGAGTGTCAGTTAGTTGACGTTGCCTCAATTTTCCAACAGTTAAGCGTTATTTTGGGCAATAGTCAACTTTTCGGTATGATGGCTCCTTCTGTCATACCAGATTTATCCAAGATAACCGCCCTAGGTGGGAATAATTACAGACTGTGGGCACAAAGAATGCTGTTACTCTTCGAACAATTGAAACTAGTTTATGTGTTGTTCTGTGATCCACCCGAATCTGCTCTGCTAAGATTCCCCTTTCAAGGACCAAAAGAAATTAGTCCTGAACCGGATTATACTCCTGGTCAAGAACCATGTGTAACTCTGAGGAAATTTACAGATGACAATAAAGCAGCTAGAGGATACCTTTTGTCACAAATGACTGACAAATTGTTTGGCATCTATGTCAAACAAGACTCGGCCAAAGTTATTTGGAAAATGCTGTCAGAAAAGTATGGTGCCAATGATGCTGGAACTCAAAGTGTCAGAAAGAACAATAACAAAAGGAGTGGAAAAGTTAAGAAAATCAGAGGATGTTGTTTCGTGTGCGGTAAGCATGGACACCGAGCATTCCAATGCTATCATCGCAAGCGTAAATTTCACAGAGGTTAATCTAACGGAGCAAGATGAGTATAACATTCCCTTAATTGGTAGGTATTTTAAGTAATTCTTAATTGTTCTAGCTTCTAAGAGCTCGCATAAAATGGGATAGTATTAGTACTAAATACTAGTTGAGTTGTGTAAATTTTTGAATGCCTATTAGTGCTAGTCATTTCAACGTGTTGAATGCTAATGACATTGTTGCATATTAATAGACACAATTAATAGTGACGTGCACAAAAAAAGTTGTGAACTGTTTAATGAAATACAGCCACATAGTCTGAAATATTTGAATTGTGTACTGGAGTATTTGTCAAACGTGATAAGCATATACCAAAAGCTTTTCACCTTGTGTTGGTAGCATGGAAAAGTCGTCATTCTTGGATACTCTGTCTAGGAAGGTGGTTTTTAAGTAAACTTCGGTTTCACCACTCAACCTGGGAGTTTTTAAGAAGTAGGGTGTTCGTCATGCAGGCTAGTTGAAGCGCTACTTGACCCTCACCTGAAATGAGATTGGCTTTCACATGCTATCGAAGCTTTGTAATAAGCATTGCTTAAGTTGATTTAAACTACATTTTTGTTAACAAAAGAGTACTATGTATTCTCTTGAGAATAAATTTAAATGTGTACTGATTTGTATTATACCAATGCTATATATGAGTTATGTAGTGAAGGGAAAATTGTGAAATTGAAATAACATACCTTTGAAAGCTAAAGTTATAGATGTTGAATTTCATCTTGATGACATTTATGTAGATAAACATTTCTCTAATAAATTCCAATTTGCATATAATCTTTGAGTATGAGATCTACTTTTCAAGAAAGTATGTGAAATTTATGATTATGTTGTTCAACTTGAAGCAACATGCAACATGCAAACAATATTATCTTTGTGGCTTACTGGTAATGAGCATTTGTATATATGATTTAAAATATTAATTGGGAGATCCTGAAGATCCAGAATTCCTTTATATAGTGAAACATTAGTGGTCTAAGGTAACCAATTTGGTTGAAATATATTCCACTATTGAGAGTGTATTAACCAAGTGCAGGATTGCTATAAAGCTTGCATAGGTCGATCTGCTCAGGAGCCAATGTTTGGCACCAAAGATCAATTTGAGTAAAATATCAAGTACTTTTGAGAAGAATACTTGTAATCACTGCATTGTGGGGGTAATTAGCTCTGTATATTTCCTTTCTATAAGTTTCTTTACTTTACCGAGAATAATGGTAAAAGAGAATGTTTCATGTTAAACATGAAAATCTCTAGGGTATTATTTATGAGTAAATAAAATACTCGTCAAAGTGTACGTAAGTTTGATGGAGTTGTTCAACTTATTTTAATAGTGAAGACTAATTATGAGATTAGTCGTTGAATTGTTGATGGAATGACTTAAATCCCAAGAGGTGATGAATTCATGGTGGGTCCCACTTGTGTGGTCAAAGGAAGCCATGGAAAGAATCACAAAGTAGTACACTAATTGGTCATTCTAATCATCTGTGTACTGGTGAGGTTGAGCTACAACTCTTAATGAATTTATAACCCTCTGAGATGGGTAGTCCTATTGAGACGGACTTAATGAATTCACCGTTTAATAATTGAGAGAGTGAACATAAAATGCTCTTAATGATTTCACACCCCAATTTGGGTAGTCTATATTGAGATAGGCTTAAAGAAATCACCTACTTAAGTGAAAAAAGGTTAACCACCTTTTCTGAAAGATAATGAGCTATCTTTCTAGAGCACTCATTGGCATCTAGATGTCCAATTGAGTAAAAATATATGAGAAGCATGATGTTCTTAGTGAACTACAAGATTTATGTCTTTAACTACTTTGTAGCCTTTAAAGGCGGTCTATATTGAGATAGACTTGACAGAGTTAAATGTTTATATTGAGACAAAGTTACATGTCTATATTGAGATAGACTTGACAGAGTTAAATGTCTATATTAAGATAGACCTAACATGGTTAAAATGTCTATGTTGAGATAGACTTGACAAGGTTGAAGGTCTATATTGAGATAGACACAACAGACTTGAATATTAAGGTTTCATCATAAATAGTCAAAGAGTTTGACTTTCATAGAACCTGCATTTTAGAGTCAATGTGCGTCTTGAGTTCAAAATTTGTCTAACCGATGAGTTCAAGATTCATATTACTCTCGGGAAGAAAATTACTCAATGTCACTACGTATCAGTTCAAGTTTAAACACTGATATTAAGGTCAGCTCGTTTGTATTGCTCAGACATTGTCCTTTCTAGCTTTCTACTTTGAATGTGTGGGGGATTGTTGGGAATCATTCAAAAGGAGAAAGAAATTAGGAATAATTGTTGGCCTCACACTTGTCTATTCTCCCTTCTTTCTTGCTCTATTTATGCGCTGCTTTGTGGCTGGTGAGGGGTGGGTTACTACATGATTTACTATAAAAAGCAACCTTCCCCATTTGGAAAGAACACACGTACCAATAATAGTTTCTTCCTTCTTCTTTAATTCCTAATTCCTATGTCCCATTGTCTGAGCAAAGTGAGGTTCGCCTGGGCCATAGTTGGTGTAAGCTTAGCTCAGCTAGTCTGTGTAACCTGTCGGAAGCGTGCCGGGATCCTTAACTACACCGTTACCAGGCAAATAATGCTTTTAAGGCAGTGTTATTGTAACACGGCAAAGACATCATATTCTGTTTTAGTTGTTCTCCTTTTCCTAAAGAGTGTCAGTTAGTTGACGTTGCCTCAATTTTCCAAGACAACAAATTTTGAGGAGAGGAGAGGATAACAAGTCAGCAGGAGGAGAGGAAATCAGAGCAAAATTGTGATATGTTTGTTGTTTTATTGACCACCGGAACCATCAAACGGCGGGTTAACACAACCAGAAAAGTATATAGACTAAGTTGCTGTAAAATCACTCTTTTATTGTTGTGTATGTGTGTAAGAAGCTTAACATTCTTTCAAGGTATTATGATCTAGCCCTATTTATACAAGAAGTAAAATGCTATAAATTTGGTAACCCTAATCTGACTTAAATATAATTGATTCACCTTCCTTATAGCTTTTGGATTTCTTTTATTTTCGCCATCAGCAGAATCCGCCTCAATTCTCCTCCAAGCACGGTCGCGTCTCAACATTCGCTCGAGTTGCCCTCGGAGTCAGCTTTTACTTCTACCGATTGACAAGATAACTCAATTGTTCCTAGGGGTGGGCACATTTCAGGTCAAGCCTAAATTTTCATGGCTCTAACCCGGAAAAATGCAATTCGATTTGGATTCGACCCGATCAGGTCTAACCCATGCAATAAAAAATGTGTTGAAATGTAGTTATTCGGTTCGGTTCACGGGTTTAAAATGTTAGAGTCGGATTCGACCCAATACCTGAAATATATTGATAGTACATAAATAATAGTTACGGTTAGATAATTTGGAGTGTTTTGTTATCCTTCCGCCTCATTTATTTCTCGCTAGTCGCTACTTCCCCTCTTCTCTTTATCCCTTTGCCTCTCACCTCTCACTTCTCACACCCTCTCTAGCTTTCCGCGGCTCCGCCTCTTCATGGTTCATTGGTTTCGCCTTTCTACCGGAATTCAACCACCACTTCGATCCTTTTGGGTCCCACCTTCGCTTAGGCTCTCAGCCATTCAACCCATTCCCAGTGAGTCCTCTCTAACCTCTCAATTTCAGTCTTTTAGAGTTTAATTTACTCATCATATTGATAATATTTGTAGTTTATTCTCTCACCTCTCTTCACAGGAAACCCTAAATCTGCTAAGCACAACGTAAATTCGAGCAAATTTTTGAGGCTTTGACTTCTCCACCTCGACTAGTGGTCCCCTACTCAAAGGGCAAAGACCAAAGGTGGCCATAAATATCTAACAAATTTGTCTCTAACTGGTAGTTTATTAGTTGTTTTTCACTCTCTTTTTTTTTTTTTTAGAAAATATATGTTTTAGGTTTTTACCATGGAAAAATTTTTTCTTTCTTTTTTATTAATTTGCCAAATGCTTTTGGTATAATTTTTCTTTTATTTATAACTAGTGTTCACACCCGTGCGATGCACATAGATTTGCTATAATATTTTAAGAATATTTGAGTCGATATATAATTATATAAATTATAACATCAAATATTTTATAGTGCAATTGAAAAGATGGTTTGGATCGATTATGTTTTGTGATGTTATCCTTGCTCGAATTCGACCACATAATTGTTGAATTAATAGCTAATGTGTAGATGTAATCATTCGGTGCTGAAACTTTGAGGATTTTATATATCAGTGTTTAGGATTTTTATTACTTATTTGCTCTTTAAAAAAAACATAATATAATTGGTTCAAATTACACATTATTAAAAACCTCTTTGTAGATGACATTGGTAATAGTAACACAATTTTGTCCATCCTCCTTTAGAGCTAACACCTCAGACCACCAAAATGGGTGACTGGGGAAAAAGCCACGTACAATTGACCGTGATTAGACACCAGTTTTTTCTGCAATAATCCAACATGAGTTAGTGTTTGACCCTGGCTTTTGTTAATAGTGATGACATATGCGAGCATCAATGATAATTGTTTATGCTGGAACTTGAAGAGCAATCTTGTATTAGAAGGAGTGAGAGACATACAAGGGATAAGAACTTTGGTTCCTTTATGTGTCCCATTAACTATTCTTGCTTCGACAATATGATCTGCCAAACTTATGACGATGAGATGCGTATCGTTGCAAAGACCAAGAGAGTGGTCTATGTTCCACAATAAGATAACATGTGCACTAACCTTTAATGTCAATGAATGATTATGGATTCCAGACAATCTCAAACAATTTAGTGGTGTGTACTTCTGATAGATTTTCACTGTTTGATTATGCCTTACACAACGAGTCACAACTTAAATATGTTCATCCTTCTATAGTGTTCATGTCACACATGCACTGATTAATTTGATAATAAAATTAAACAAGTACATAATAATTAACACATTAATTTGAGTAAATCAATAATATCAAACAACAAATAAATCAAAATTTGAATATAATAAAATGTAAAGGTTATTACAAATAATTTGAATTTGAGTTGTATTACCATTCCTAGGAATATTAATAGGTGTTCTTGGAGAGCAAATCATAAATCCACCGTACAATGCTTCACTACTGGTCACTGCAATTATTTATACTTGAGGAAGGAAAATTACAAATTGCATTTTATTTAAATAAAATAGTTAGGTACGCTATTGTACTATTTTAATCCATCTTATTTGACACTTGTAGACATTTAGCTATGTGTTGCATGCAACTTGTTATTGATAATTTAGTTTTTCACTCCTTTTTATGCATTTCACCTTTTTTTTTTTGTTATGGAAAATATACTCATTGGGTGTTTGCTTTTTAGTTATATGGTGTTTGCATTAAGCTATTGTTAGATTGTTTGTATGCCTTGTGTGTATGCATATTATGTATGGAGTGTGTGCATTTATGTTTGCTCTCTTATAACTATGCATTGGGGTATTTGTTTTTGTAACTCAACTGGTCAGTTTGTGCACTTCTATATAGCTGTGTCGTTTTTGGGTGGGTGGTGCATTGTTGAATTGGAATCTAGGACTACATCACTTTGTAGTGGTGTGGTGCTTCCATTGAGCCCTTATTAGTTTGGGTCTTATAATTTTGTGTTTGCATATTACATATGAAGTGTATGTGTTTGTATTTGCTGTCACGGGCATATGTATTTGTATTATGGTCTTTGCATCTCATCCGGGCGGTGTGTGCATGTTATGCTATAGTTTGTTTGTTTGTAAATATGTGGTTTTTACTTGCATGTTGTTTGCATTAAGATAGTGCTTATGTTCGTGCATGGTTTGCAATTGTTGCAGGTGTACTACATGGCAGAGATTTTAATGTGTGATACAAATTAAACATTCATAGGGCTAGGAAAAATAAGTGTGCAACTGAATTTGCGAAAAATGTTGGATAACAAATCTCCTCAGTCGAACGCATTTTCCTTTCTTTATGTGTTAGATTTTTTGGGTCTTGTGGTCACTTAGTTGTCATGCGAATATCTCTTTTACAACAAACACTTTGAACCTTGGTTTTGTTCATCCATTTTCTAGGGTATACTCTTTCTACTTTTCTCCAACCTAGTATTTAACTTATATTTTGGTACATAGTGATGTTTATGCTATGCATGTGTGGAACCGTGATTGGTCAGTATTTCTTGTAGATCAAGTACACACATTTAATTCCTAACGTGCACATGGTGCATGTTCCTTGTGACGATGCATCAATCTAACTCATGCTCGTACACTGTTACGCTCGCAAATTCAGTTGCATAAGTAAACACCCTGCAAAAAAGAAGTACACATACAGGTCAGTTGAGTTGCAAACATGGGAAACCCCAACCCACCATCCAATAGAAAACCATAAAGACCCCACGCACCAAACCGGAACACCCCCCAGCCAACCACTGCCACCACCGCTACTCACCACCCCTAGCCAACCACAGCTACCACCGCCACTTACCACACCCAGACAACACTGCCACACCGCTAATCACCACACTCAAGCTACCAAATATCACCACCGCTACACACCACCCCCAAGCACACATTGCAACCACTGGCACTCAACACACCGAAGCCACCCACTACCACGACCGCCACTAACCACACCCCAGCCAAACACTACAATCAACATTACTCACCACCCCAGCCAACCACTTCCACCATCGCGACTCACCACCCTAGCCTACTATGATTTAAGGCAGAACAATAGAACCCATCCGCAACAACAACCCATGACGAACCACCACCCCAAAAAATTGGAAAACCCTATGAAGAGATGATAAGTGCAAAAGATGCCATCTTTATAAGGTCGTTCTCGGATCATCTAGTGCACATTTGACGGCTATTATGTTTGATTTGATCCTTAATTGCATTAGAATGCTTGATAGTGTCATTGGGCCCTGTTCCACGCTTGGCTAATTGTTTTGTAGGGAAAAGATGTGCAAAAAGGGCAGAAAATGGCAATATTTCGGAGAAGGATTCACGAGCCGAAGTTGGAGTGCAAAAATAGGCCTTGGACGTGCCTCTGGACGCGCGTCCAGGCCTGCGTCCAAAATATTTCCCTCTGAAGTTTGCCCAGCAGAGCAGCAGCCCACCTTAGACGCACCTCTGGACGCGCGTCCATGGTGGCGTCCAATTTTTCATCCTCTGAAGTTCAGAAGACAGAACAAAAGTCTGCTTTGGACGCGCGTCCAAATTTTTACTCTCTGAAGTTTGCACAGTACAGTAGAAGGCCACCCTAGACGCGCCAGTGGACGCGCGTCCAGCCAGGCGTCCGACGTGAAATTTTGGCGGTTATGCAATGTTTAAAAGGAGAGATGAGCCATTTTTCAGGGGACTTACACACTTCAACCTTAGATCATCTTAGAATATTTCTCTCTCTAGGTTTTTAGCTCTCATTTCCCTCCATTTCCAAAGCTCAATTTCAATCTAAATTCAAGTTATCTAGCTAGATTTAGAGGAGATTCTACACTTCAAGTTTGTATTGATCAAGTTGATTCAAGATTTCTACTTCAAATTCAAGTAACATTTCAATTCCTATTCTTGTATTTCCTTTCTCAATTGTTGAATTGAATGATTGATTTGATTCTAATTGCTTTGATTTGTTCAATTGCATCTTTAATTTGATTTCAATTTTAGATATGAGTAGCTAGTTCCTTTTTAGGATTTGGATCAATTGATCTTGCATGTTATCTCTTGAGCTCTAATGTCTTAAACCTAGGGGTGAACTATGCTTGTTGGATGTTTGATTGTGATTTGGGATGTCTTGTTTGACTCTATGCCAACTAGGCCGGTTGCACTAGAGGATTAGGTTAAGAACACTCACCTACGAGAGTAGGGAGTGTCTAAGCCCTCACCAATCACATTTCCCTCCCACCTTTGAGAAAAGGGAGAGTGGAAGACAAGAGGCACACCACATGTTTGATTAAATGCCTCTCCTAACCTAGTGATTATGAGAATAAGGCTAAGTATAGGAGGGAGGTCATTGTCCACGAGAGTGACCTTGACACTTGTAGTCTTGTCTCATTCGTGTCCGATGAGTGTTGTCAAACCTTAGGGCTATAGGAAATCGAGAGTGTGCATGCTTGCTACGTTGATTCAAATCCCCTTTTCATTTGGCTGTATCTCATTCTTTTGCATTCGTTATTCTACTTTTAGCATGATTCACACACCTACTTGCTTAGGATTAGCTTTCAAACACTAGTAGCGTTTGTGCTTAGTCCACTTGCTTACCGATTCCTTTGTGCCTTCATAGAGAACGACACTTGGGGAATTTTCCTCGTTTTATCACATCCATACCACCACACTCACCCACCACTAAAAATTACAACTCTTCAAGAGAATACCCAAATTAAAAAATCCTAGCACCCCATATCACGAATTCAATCGAAATAAAAATAACAAAAAAAAAAAACATTGACCTACACCCTCAACGTAGTTGGACGGTTGCTTAGATCGACAGAGACCGGAATCATACATAATATTCCGCTGTGATTATAACCCCTCACCTATTCCAGTAAGATTAAGGTTCGAAAAATATTTCTTTAGGCTATAGCATTCATGAGATGATCTCCTGATGCCTCAAAAGAATTATTATAAGTGAGAATAATTGTTATAAGCTGCGAACCTACGTACCGGTCGCAACCCGTAAGAATTTTAGGAATTGGTGTTCGGACCCGACTGTCCTAAGAAATGGATTATTAGACACCATATTATTATTCTTGAATTTCCTATTTAATTAAATTAGCCCATAGCAGCGAAAATTTATTTTGATCGTACATCGCTAAATTTCGTGGTGTACCGAACCTAGCCCAATTTTAAGTTTCAATCTGGGATAAATTTTTGGTATCGAAAATTATTTGAATTAAATTAGTTTCTACCGAGAATTCATCTGTTTTAATCCCGATCAGTCTAGCTAAGATATTTTTTCAAGGTCAAACCATAGGAAAGTGACACTTGTCACAAATTGCTACCACATATTGGGTGAAGACTAGTCAACCAAGTGGAGTAAATATTATAAGGCAATTTTTTTCCCATTTCCCTTTGTTATTGCCGAAATAGAGAGAGAGAGAGTAGAGTG
>CM008334.1:36089339-36099933 GCA_002525835.2 Ipomoea batatas | reverse complement strand
TTACATTTTGTCTATTATGTGTACAAGTTGCTATTTATAACTGTTGCAGGTAGAATCTCTGCCGATGAGTAAGGTATAGGGTGTCCATGCAATAATTTTACAAAACCTTTATTTAGATTTGAATAACCCGCGGATATCCTTACTTAGCCGTCGCGCTAACTACACTTCACTGTGTTCCTAACAGATGCAATCTAGTGTCAGTTCCTGTAGCCTGGTGAATTCCGAAAGTTCACCGGAGTATGTTTGCGAAGGCATGGACTACGACGTGTACATACAGATGATGGAGGGTGAAGACCCGTACGCACCTGGTTATGCTCTTGTAGCTCCCACCAATCCAGATACTCCTGTGGCTCCGTCGGTCCCTTTTGTTTCTTGCCCTGTTATGGATGAGGTACAAGCTTCTTATGGCTTTTACCCCATAGAGCCTTTAGATGGTAGTGATCCCCTTGAGTTCATAGTGCACTACCCCTACCCTTGGGACCCTAGCCCTCGGGATGTTTGGGAGGAATGGTCGATGGTCATAACCACCTCTCGGTTTTTGGACCATATCACCTGGTATGAGGGGGAGTGGCACCTGGTCTGGGGAGAGTTCACCGGCCCCGTGTACCGCATGATGGACTAGACGTCGAGTTCTTGGGAGTTCTTTTTTTTTTGGTGTACATACTTTTTGTAGCCTTAGTGATGGCTAAGTATGACTAGTCGGGTCGTAGTTGTACCTTGATCTATATTTTTGCCCGAGGGGCGAACTCATGTATATACATAAGTGCAAGAATGTATATTTCGCTTAATTAAGCTTTTTCAGCGGATATATATATAAGTGCATAAGTATCTGTTGGGTGGCTGTTGTGGTTAGAAGAGTTTCCTTTAGCCTGTGCACCTATAGTGAGGTTTATCGCGGAATGATAGAACTCTCTCTCTCTAGGTGTGGCGGTAACTCCCTCGGATGTACGGGAAGGTAGGTCCGGGGTGTTACAGTGATCCTCCAACCACTACGCAACACCAAGAATCATTCATAGAAAACCCTAGAAGAACCATCCTAAAGCCACCTTAATACTCTCTCAGCTCTATTCTTTTTCCCGAGTCTGTTTGCGCAAAAGAAAGTATGAGAAGAAGGATAAATATAGTAAGACCTGCAAACAAGAAGGATAAAGAGGATCTCACAAGTACCAAAACTAATGTTGGCTATGAATATAAAATTACTTCAATACCCCATCCATTTAAAAACACGCACCATCAACATTACAAAGCATAACCATTGAAACAAAAGATTAAATGGTTAAGATTTGATCTCACAATCTCATTTTAAAAGGTGATCTCATATATATATATATATATATATATATATATATATATAGTACAGTGTTGAAACATTATAGAGTATATGTATACATATATATGCGTTGAATAATCACATTATATGAATACATATGAAAAAGACAACAAGATTACCATTTCCATCAAGAAGTTCAAAGATTTTAAAATGGTTGCAAATGAGAGTATAATTGAAATGGAAGTAATGAGGATCAAAATCCTATGAGAGATTAATGATATTTGCATGACCATTAGTCAAAAGGAAATATGTCTCAAAGTTCTGTGTTGACTACCATCAATATGGGATATGAAGGTTACAACCATGCGAACTCATAGAGATCTTAGCTAGAACGCTCACAACCAACAAATTATTTAGTGATCTTAAAGCTTACGAGTTCAAAATTAAGGCTAGAATCGAAGAAGATCATGAAGCTAGGAACTCCGCACTAATGGCCGAACAACAATCTACTTCCAAGTCAGTAGAAAATATTGATTTTATTACTAATGAACAATTTGCTCTTCTTGTCAGGAAATTCAAGAAGTTTATGAGAAAGATAGATTTCAAAAATACAACACATGGAAATCAAATACTCTCAACAAGAAAGTCACGTGAAAAAAAAAACAAGAAGAAATTAAAGACCTATGCTATAATTATAGAAGACCGGGACCTTTAAAGAACGATTGTCCATATCAAATTGTGAGCAAAAATCAAGGTAAGAAAACTTTTGAATCTTCACATAATAAATAAGAAAACAAGGAAAGGAGATTCAAATATGACAAATGAAAGGCACTTGTAAGCAACAAACCAAACAAAGATGAATCTTCATCAAGTGATATAAGCCAAAGTTCATAAAACGATAATGCACTGTATTGCATTGTCAGCAAAATAATAGAGTTATATTCAAATGAAGAATGTCTCGTGGCCCTTGGATCAAAGGAAGAAGAGGAAACTTCAAACTAATTTGATTCTGTTAGTTTATCCTTTCAATCTAAGGAATCTATTGCCAATCTAATGAGAGATTGGGAATCCATTATGAACACTCACTCTCAACTCAAAGAGCGCAATAATATTTGATTGCTGTGAGTGTAGTGGGAATGAATGTGAAGGTGGATTTGGGATATGGAGGGTGTTAAAATGAAGATTCATAAACTCCCCGAGTGTCGTATCACTCGCGGATGACAAATTGGAGAATATACGGCTTTGCTACCTTTGTTTGTTTGAATAACGTTAAGATGGAGCATGTGGATATTGGTAAAAAGGAAATGTTAAGAGGGCAAAGGTTGATGAAATAAAGAAGTAAGCAAAGGGAAGTAAAGGCGGATGGGGCTAAGATATCATGGAGATTAGTTCAAGGCGCAAGGAAGAGTGTTGATTTCCATTGAGTCATGATTGAAGGAGCTTGGAACACAGTCCTGAGTGGCATCACACTCAATCTCCCAATCCTCAGTCGGTTGGGGAATTTTATCGAACACTTTGTCTACAAGTTCCCTCCGGATCTCATTTTCTCAGATTGAGAGCGGGAGACGTGGGTAGAGGGCTACATCTCTTTGTAATATCTCGCCAAAGAGATAATCCTATACTCTTGAAGAGATCGGGGCCCTTGATCTAACAAGATCATACAAAACTTACACACAAATTCAACATTCCCCAAAGAAATCAAACGCATTCATCAAATTAGATCATGAACACCATTCATCCATTCAATCTAGCCCCTATCCTAGGGATTAGCCTCTCATAGGCTTTAACAACATCAAAGCATCAAAATAGAAAAGCATATCTACAAGATCAATATAAAAATAGCAAACAACTTTAAGGAAAAAGGAAAGGCAAGAGTAATCCAAAGAGAAAACAAGTCTTTAATGAAAGAAGTTACCTAAAAGATCTTCAAAGCTATGGAGATCTAGTTTTCTTCTCCCAGGAGCTCCTCCTCTCCTAATCCTATCTAAACCTAACCTAAAATGTAGAATAGAAAATGTGACAAAAGACTCCCTAAACCTAGCTGAAATGTCCCTTAAATACTAAAACATCGCGCAGATTTTCTGGTGCCGCCCTACGTCTGCAACACGCGTGTGGACTGGCGTGGACGGTTACTGGAATATTTCCACGCCAGCTCACACGCGTGTGAGGCTCGTGGGTGTGGTTTCTTCATTTTCATTTCCTTTTGTTGTTTCCGGTTTGGTCTTCGTGTGCTCCCATGTGGATTGATTCTTCCCTTCAATGGTTTATGCTCTCTTTCGGTTGATTTCAGTCTTCATTCCTGTGGGAATTCTTCAAAACACTCCGCACAGAACTTATTTGCAATTTGTTAGTAAAATACCATGTAAACACGTAATTGCACTCTCTAAGACTTGTTTTTAGCAAGAAATCAACTTGATAAGTTATAGATAAATAGGTACTTTTGGCGTCTATCAATATTCTAACTCTCGAAAAAAGAGGAAATGGGCAAAACCATCCAAAAATTACAAAATGCTCTACTTGAGATGAGAAACTTGAAGGATGAAGCTATTCGTCTTCAAGAAGAGTGCAAAGCAAGAGATGTTAGAGAACATAACATAAGGGCAACTATAGCTATGTTTACAAATTCATCCAAAATAATGAATAAAATGGTAAACATGCAAAACCCCCCGGGAAATAAAGCCGGATTATGCTACGACCTTGCATATTTTCAAACCCCTAAGAAACTGACTGATTCTACTACTTTAAATAATAAAGTTCAAGTGATAATTTTTTTTTAAAGTCAGGACAACACTATGAGACTAGGACTTGGTTATCAAACAAATGCTAGAACTAGTACTGCAAGGCTAAACACTCATAATGTTATTTCGGCAAAGCAGCAAGTGTTCAACAAGCATAAGTTTGTATCTCAAAGTTAGAGATTTACCAATGAGTCTAGTGCACAAAGACCCCATAGGAAAATGAGAAGATTTATGAGAATTGGGGCTGGGATACTCTATCCCATTGAACAAGGTTTGTTGTTTGAACTTAGACCACATACCAAATCCGGGTTTACTGCCTTTCATAAGCTCAAATAACAACCTACTTTCCAGGTGCTAAATAACAAAATGAATTTTCATAACCACGCACCAAAATCCTTTTCGAGAACTAATTATGATTATAAAATTTAATTTCTAATGATTACAAACCACCTACTCTTGGATTAACGGGATCTAGGTGGATTTGGCTATAAAAAATCACTAAGAATACAAGCATGAGTACCAAAAAGAAATTAATCTTTTTTGTAAGATACTTGGTATATTGACAGTGGATGTTCAAGACACATGACTTGCAACAAATCAAAGTTAATAGATTTCAAGAATATCGAAAGACCAAGAGTTGTATTTAGCGGAAATGAAAATTATTGAATAACCAAAGGGGTAGGAACAATCATCAAGAATGGATTGAGAATCAAAGATGTTTCCTATGTTGAAGGATTGAAGTTCAATTATTAAGTACAAGTTAATTCTATGACAAATGCTACCTCGTGGAGTTTTTCAAAGATAAATGTTAAGTCAAGGATGAATCTACAAAGGAAGTGGTACTCGTTGGAGTAAGAAGAAAGCATATATATATCGTTGACTAGAGCACAACCAAGAAGTCAATATGCCTTATTGCCAATAATTCGAGTATTAACTATCAGGGAAAGGCACAAAAAGCTTAATCATCTAAACTTCAAGACTATCAACAAGCTTGCTAGGAAAAATCTAGTTGAAGATTTACCAGACATAGTCTACAAGAAAGACCAAGTGTGCCATGCATGTCAAAAAGAAAAACAAATCAAGTCATCGTTCAAATCAAAGACACATGAGTCAACATCAAGATCACTAAACCTACTTCACATGGATCTATTTGGTAAGTGTAAGTGGTAAGAAATATACTCTTGTTGTTGTTGATGACTTTTCCAAGTACACTTGGACTATATTCCTTAAAAAGAAGAATGAAGTTGAGCATGCATTGCTAAAATTATTAAAGCAACTCCAAAACGAGAAGGAAATGCAAGTCACAAAATTTGAACTAATTGATGAACTGAGTTTGTGAACAATATAATTCAATCTTTCTACAATTCGCAAGGAATCTCACATCAATTGTCAGCCGTAATAACACCGCAAAAATATGGTGTATGAGGTTTGTTGGACTTGTTGTGCAACTAATTCCATCAATTTAATGCTTGAAAGCATTGCAGGTATAACACTATAAATGATTAAATGGTTAATAATTTAAATCTTTATTTTTTAAGCAATAAGCACTAAATCTACTAACACTCTAATGTTTAAATGTCTTGGAATTGCAGGTTTGCCAAGGTTTAAGAAAGTTCTTGACCAAGCAAAGACATTGACTATCTTTATCTACGCACACCATAAGACATTGGCCATGATGCGATCCTTTACAGAGAAGCGTGACATAGTTAGGCCAGGTGTGACTAAGTTTGCTTCTGGATTTCTTACTTTATAGAGTTTACTTGATAAGAAAATTGAACTAAAGGCTATGTTTACAAGCAATGAATGGGATGAGTGCAAATTTGCCAAAACAGTTAAAGGGAAACATGCTTTTAATATTGTCTTTAGTCAAGCATTTTGGCAAGGGGTCGTATTATGCTTGAAGGTTTTTGCACCGTTGGTGAAGGTGTTTCGTATTGTTGATCAAGATAAGAAACCTTCTATAGGATTTGTTTATGGTGAGATTATGCATGCTAAAGAAGAAATAAAGAGGGCTTTGAATGGAGTTGAAAAGAATTATGAGCCTATTACTAGAATAATTGAGGAGAAGATGAAAAATAGGCTAGACACCCCTCTTCATTTGATGGCTTACTCTCTGAATCCTTATTACCATTATAAGGATCCTCTACTTCATAGGGATGCTGACATTCTTTTCGAAGTATTGAGTTTCTTGAGACATATTACTTTGAAGATATAGACATGCAAAACAAGGTACTAAAAGAAGAATTATCCAAGTATAAGTTGAAAGAAGGCATGTTTGGAAAATCGATTGCGATAAAAGGTTGTGAGTCTAATGATGAGCAATATGATCCGAGTAAATAACTAAATACTAGTCTTAAAGTTTATTACATATTTACATGTTTACATTTTTAATACTACTTGCATAATTTTGACTATTTGTCTTCTTTGATACTTGGATGTAGCAATGCGGTGGTCAACTTTTGGTGCAGGAACTCTAAACTTGAAAACACTAGCAATGAAGATTCTATCTCTTACTTCAAGTTCTTCGGGATGTGAAAGGAATTGGAGTACATTTGAAGGGGTTAGTTGATTTTTGTTTACTACTTGACTTTTTATTTTTTAAGTTTTAACAAAGTAACAACTAACAAGTTATAACATGTTTTGCATTTTTCTATTTGTCTATTTTAAATACATACAAAAAAAAAGAGAAATAGATTGCAATCTAACCGCCTAAATAATCTTGTCTTTGTGGGCCAAGCACCTTGTGCTCAATTGGCATGTAGTGGCCACCCTTAGATAGGAGGTCATGAGTTCGAGTCTCAGTGGAGGAGATCTCGAAATTGACTCTTTGTGCTTCAGCAGGTTGAGAAAAGTATAGATGAACAGATACTACAATGTAATTGGGTCAGTTGTATTCAAAAAAAAAAAAAATCTTGTCTTTGTGCAATTTAATGCAAACTTGATGAACAAAAGAAAAAAAAAAGAACAAAATGTTGAATTATTACTTGCTAGTGATTCAAAATTGGCACAAGATTGGATGGTTGAACAAGAGGAAGTAGATGTTGAAGGGGGAGTGAATTTGATGATGAACTAGAGATGGATAAAGCACTAAAACCACGGAGGAGCAGTAGATTGAGGGAGCTTGAAGAAGATGACTTTGAATCCGAAGCTGAAGAGGAAATTGATGTTGTTGTTGAGTTTGAAGAAGATGATGAAAATCATGTGATAGAACAATATGGAAAAGAAGATGGAGAAGAAAATATTGAAAGTTGAATTTGATGAGCACTTTGAAACTTGGAGTGTTTGTATTAAACTATTGATTTGATGGTTTACTTATTTTGTATTTTTGGAGTTTGCATGAACTATAACTTGAGTAGTTGAGTGACTTGAGACTAATATTTTTAATTTCTATGATGAATTGATTTGGAAATTTGGAAGTTAGCTTTGATAGTTTCATTAGTTTGTGATTTGTCATCTGTGAAATGTGAAAATATGAATTTGTGGTTTCACTTTTAACTTTTTAAATTTTAATTCTTTAGGTAAATTACTAATTCTTTAAAGTTTACAATGTAAATAAGTAACTAAAAAAGTAAATATAATAAATGAAATAAGTGAAATGACAATATGTATTTATGTTATAAAACTTATAAATATAATGATTAATGAATTAATGAGTATTGAGTAATGACATAATGTAATTAAAATATTAAATAATTAATGTTATAAAGTAATAAACTAATAAACTATAATGTAATAACTCTTAAAATATTTTTTAAAAAAATTATAAAACTATAAAAGAAATTGTAAAAAATAAAAATAAATAAAATAAAAAATAAAAAATCGGGCGCCTAGCGATTTTTTCAACACTGGGTGTATCCAAGAAAAGAAATCAAACGCTCAAAGAAGCTGCACGGGTAATGATTTCAGTAGTCGTACTCCCTAATTGCTATTGAGCGGAAGCAATTAACACTGCTTGCTATACTCAAAATTGAAGCATGATCCACAAGCAGTACAACAAGACACCATGCGAACTTTAAAAAACAAGAAAACCTAATATTAGGTATTTCCATTCTTTTGGTTGCAAGTGTTTTATTAATGTCAATGATAAAACATATCTAAAAACTTTTGATGAGCGTGCAAATGAATGAATTTTTCTAGGATATTTAACTACCAGTAAAACCTTCAAAGTTCTTAATAAAAAGACAATGGTGGTAGAAGATGGTATTTTCTAGAAGATGATTTTTATGATACTAATGAATCTTGTGAAGATGGTATTTTGTAGGGTTTAAATGAGTTAGAAATAAATTCTCTGGAAAATCATACTCTTAGTACAGTAGAAAGAATAAGAGATGAATTTGGAGATGAAATTGGAAGTGAAGTTCGAGGTAAAGTTAGAGGTGAAGTTCAATCCACAGTGAGAGAAATCCTCTAGAATTCCACATACCTTCGAACCAGATCTAAGATGACTCAAAGATCTTCCTCTAGAACTAGTCATTGGAAATGTACCAGACGATGTAAAAACAAGATCTTCAACAAGAGAAGCATTATTCACTTGTTATTTATCTCAAATTGAACAAAAGGAGGTGGACTTTAAGTGATCCAAGCTGGATAAAAGCAATACAAGAAGCACTCAAAATCAATTCAAAATAAATGACGTTTATGAGCTTGTTTCAAGACCAGAAAATCATAATGTTGTTGGTACTAAATGTGTCTTTAAGAACAAAGCAAATGCATATGGTGTGATTGTTAGAATAAAGCAAGGCTAGTCGCCAAAGGATACTCACAAGAAGAAAGAATAGATTTTGATGAGACCTTTGCCCCGGTTGCAAAACTTGAAGCAATAGAACTTTCCTACCCTATGTCGCATTAAAAAATTTCAATGTATATCAAATGGACGTCAAAAGTGCATTCTTGAATGGATTACTTGAAGAAGAAGTCTATGTTGAACAACCCCCAGATTTTGAGGTAAAAGTTGAAGGTGACAAAGTCTATAAACTAAAGCTTGGTAAGATACCCTATCAATGTTCTTAATTAGTTGTGGATTTACGAAAGACTTTGTTGATAAAACGTTATTTAGAATTCAAGAAGGAGATCATATTTTATTATTATTCGTTATATAATAATAATATAATCAACAACAACTAGTGGTGTAGTAGTGGTTGTGATGGTCGTGGTGGTAGTTGTGATTGTAGTGGTAATAGACGAGAGAAGATAAATACGGGAAAATAAAAATTTGAAAAATGTCTTTCGTCTAAAAATCTAAGTGGACATTTTCCGTTAAATTGGCTGTCCGTTTTTTCTATTGACCAGAATAAATATTTTCCTTTGACTTTATTTTCCTTGAATAATCAAACACGGGAAAATGCAAAAAAAGACTTCCATAAGTCATTTTCTGAGTATCCAAACAGATACTAAATTAAAAATTTAAAAAAAATAGAAAATTGTTGCCAATAGGCAATAGGAGGCTTATTAGAAAAATCAGTAATAATGTATTGCAATATCCAGGGACTGGTCAAAAGGTATCAAATTGGTACCTTTAATAATAATATGCCAGAGCATATATAATTGATCATCTGCTTGAGAAGTATGCAAGTGTTGCAGAGTACCTACCAGGCTACCACCAGTGAAAAATAATATTGTTGAATTTAACAGCAGCCCAACTTCAAATTTACTGCAATAAACTTCAGATTTCCAGAATTAATACCATTGCCTGCCAAATACACATCTTGAGCACCTTTGAACCCCTACTAGGATGAGTATGGTGTAAGAAAATAATTCATGTCATATGCTTAAGAAGCACATAGCTACTTCTAGGAAACCACAAATGAGCAACCCAATCTGCAATACATGATATCATTTTCTAACTTCTATTGAAAAACTGGATACAGCAACACTAGACAACAGTTATAACAATAGAGCAAGTGCTCATAGTAAGGATGGTGGATACGGTTTAGAAGACATCTGAGAGAGGATTTTGACAAGAGATGACATGGAAGTCAAGGCCACATCCAGAACTTCTGGTGGACATCCTGGCCTTGCAATTTTCTTCACCTGTGCCATTTGACTTAGCACTAAGATTCACAAACAAAGGAGATATATGACTGTCTATAAATCTTAAATTCTATTATGTTTTAAAACTCCATTTGAAAGTTTTATCAAACTCAAAGTTGCACAAAGAGTATATGGGCAAAAGTTTAAACATGAGATGAATATGAATCCAGAGAGGGCATGACATGGTACTATACCTTATCAACATAAAACAGCACCTCTTCTGTCTTGAGTACATGGTCCGCATCATAAAAACACACATGTGGTTCTTTCAATTGATTTTGGCACTTTTGGCAGAAACCATTGCCCAAGGTTTTAACATCTACTTCCAGCTCTCTGTTCTTGAACATCAATGAACAAATTAAATATCATCTCTAACACGCAGAAAGTTTTAATCCTCTAACAATGCTTTTGAAATTTTAGGATTTCAACAGAAATAATTAATAGCTTCAGTTGTTTACACTTCATTTAATATTTCAGAAATACATAAATTCATATTTAAAGGCACGTGAAATAAAATATGTATTGTCCAAAAATCACAAGAACTTACTAGTTAGTA
>CM008334.1:36023558-36048747 GCA_002525835.2 Ipomoea batatas | reverse complement strand
CTTGGTTTTGGTCGTTGATGATAACCGCGAAGCCGAAGAGGGTAGTAGTGTTGTTAGTCTCTGTGATGCCTCCCTAAACCTAAAGCTGGGCTGCAGCAATGGGGAGAGTTCTGAGAATAATGGAGAAAAAGGAGAGGGTGTTAAGCTGCAGTTCAGAAGATCAATATCTTTAGGTCGTGGTGGTGATCAGCAGAGGCAGCTAATTTTGGGGAGAATTGATGATCATCAACAATTATTATTGCAGGCAGAAAGCAGCAAGTGTAACAACGGTAGACGACGACTTCATGCTGCTTTTGGGAGATCCATTTCTACAGGAAGGTTAATGTTTTCAAGGTATGACAATGGCAACAACCTCTGATCTTCTGAACTGATGTACATCTCAGCTCATTACAAAACTTTTTTCTTTCCATTGTAAATTCTGAACATATACCAACACATGAATTGAAATTGATGATGAATTCTAATTTCTGGGTCATTGGGTCCTTTATCTTGACTTAATACCAAAATTTCTCTAATGTTTGACTCTTTGCTTTGATCTGCACAAATAATAAATGCCTGGCAAATTTAAGTTTATAAGTATCAAAAATTTATCTTGTGACAAAAGGTGGAATGGCGTGAATGTCCACCCTAGGGGCCTCCACAAGATTGTGGATGAATTAACTGAGGTTAAACTTTTGTTTATTGAGCACAAGGAGCCACCTCATTTGACAGCCAGATTGCTCTCATTTTTGGTCTTGTGACAAATTTCAACCCAGTTGAGCTGCCTATGCATGTAAATATCAATTGTTTATTGGTATCAAGGACAAGATGATAAACTGAAAAATGCATTTCATCTCAACTAAAAATGAAAAAATGATAATTATAATATACATTTATATTTTATGCTCAACATTTTCCATACACTTTTTAGACTTGAGTGAAATTGTGAAAAGACCTCAAACCTTTTTATGCATATAATTATATTAAAATTTTTAAATGTAGGTAATTTAATATCAAGTATTTGTATTATGATGTGATAATTATATCTAATTATATTACTCCGTATTTCCTTAGGAAAATCAACTCTCTTTATTTACTTATTTGTTGGTACCTATAAGGTTTTAACTTGCTTTATTTTGTATATATAAAATATTTTTTTGGAAACTTAATTTGAAATTTTTAATAGTATGAAATGAATTAAACATTATAATATACTATGCTTTAAGAAATGATGTTATGGTGTGATTTTCAATATATTTTGTGTGCAAATATAAAAAAAATGGAGCAAAAATAATCTAAAACAAAAATTAAGAAATCAACCCGATACTTGAACTTATCCAGGATTTCTTTGACCACAATAAATAAATGCCAAATACAATTATTTATACTTGAGACCACCAGAGCTCATAATTCATGCTAATATGAGTATTAACAACATAACTAAGCTCCAATTTAATCAAAATCTCTTCTAAATTAAAACACTCAATGTTTGCATTAAAGATTTATGAGTTCTACTAAACGATTTGACTCGAATACAAAATATTGATGTTATCCTATCTCTAGTGTTGCAATACACTCTTTTCAATCATGGGGATCTAAACATACAAATGATATCTCTATTGCAATTAAATATAAATTTAACAAGTTGACAATTATTAATCCAAGGATAATAAAAAGCATGATTGACTCATAAGGTAAACAATTATAAGGCAAGAAAATAATTAAGAACAAGGTCTCATCCTATGCTTCATCATAAATTCAAATACTATGAGTTTAGCCTCTAGACATTGAGGCAACAACGAAAGAAATAAAAAAAAATGATTGAAGATCGAATTGAAGAACATAGAAAACTAGTCTTTATTCTCTAATGAAATCTTGCATCTAATATTTCCTTAGGTGTAAAGATGTCATCCAAATAATGGTTGAAACCCTCAAAAGTGTTTTGGATATTCTCCTTGAAGTCAAGAGTCCAAAAGTGTCCTAAAAGGGTTAAAACGCCGCTTAAATAGAACTTCGTGAGAATCGACATATATGCCATCGATAAGGACATGTCAAAGGGCGTGTTGAAATCTTTTCATTTTCAACTTCTAGGCGTGTTAAGGAGACAACGCCTATGCAACATGACCCTCACATGACCGTGTCGTGTCCTTAGGCATGTCGATTTCTGCCATGATTTTGTCCATGTTTTAGTATAAATCTCTTAAAATTTAGAACATATATAAAAGTTATAGGGGCTCGTCTTATCGTTCCATAGATACTTGAATTACTTTAATGAAAATTTGTATGAGAGATATATGGTCAAAATACTCTCAACTTGTCACAAAGTGCATGTTATGCCATATTTACTTAAAATTTTCTAAAAACCAAATATGAATGAATTAAGTGTAATATTGCATGAAATTAAATGAGATACAAGCAAAATCAGTTAAGATAGGATATTAGAAATAATTGTAATTAAGCACTTATAACTAAGATACAAATATTTGGTATTAATTGTTTAAAATGTAAAGGTTTGGATATAATTCCCATGTATAGCTAAATATAATTTTCACAACACACAAAAAATGATATTAAATTCACAAAATTATAATTTTGATGATGGCTAAAAGTTGTGAATTTTTCCTACCAATAAGCCTACCTTTTAAATTCAATGTCTCATCAAAAATGAAAAGGTAAATGTATTTTAGTCATATCAATTAAGTTGAAAAAGAAAGGACAAATAACATCCAAAAAAAAATTATCTATTTTATGTTTGTGATTATAATTTATTTTAGAAAAATTGTACCATGTCAAATAATAAAAATATTGATTTTTTTAAAGGAAAAAATTAATTCATTAAATCAGAAGCAAGACAGTCCACAAGAAAAAACGGGGGAGAAAATATTGATTATTTTTATTCTAATTTTTTTAGAAAAATCATACCATGTCAAATAATAAAAATATTGATTATTATAAATAAAAATGGCAATAGGATTTCTATAATAATCAAGTAAAACTATTAATTTTTTTTAAATGTCGCCATCTCTTTCTTATTTAATTTGTAGTATCAATAATTATTATTATTATTATTATTATTATTATTATTATTCGAAATTTTAAAATATTTTCTAATTTAATAAATGTCTCTTTGTCATCTTAGTTCCGAATTCAATTAATTAATCGGTATTAAAGAAGCTAATGGTTTGTCGGTTTGTGATGTCAGTACATTTAATGGTTGGGAACATAGGAATACTAAAATGAATTTAATTAGGAGATTAAGTAAGATCAACTTAAAGAAATGGCTAAACACAGTAGTCGGTGACATTTCCATTACTCCACACTTAAATACTATTTCATGTGGTTTAAAAAAAAAATACTATTTCATGTTATATCATCACTATTCATTACCTAAGTCTTGACTAGGAGAGTTAAAGAAGAGTTATTATTAATTTTTTAATAACAAATTTGTCAAAATTAAAGTAGGTTTGTGGATTAGATTTGTTTTGGAGATTTAACTAGTACAATTGGCTTGAACTTGTCAATTACGAGAAATTTAAACTTGTTTACCTAGTTCTTTGTAACATATTTTTTGTCGGTTAGGTTATAAAGTGATCTTACTCAAAGTCCACATTCAGATAGGGTTGTAAGTTTCCTCATAAATCAATGATTAAATCTATTTTGCTCAAAACTTAGTGTTTGAAAACTATCTCCCATGTTATCTTAACTACTTCCATATTGCTCAAAATTATTATTATCTAGAGTTAATTCCAACAATGATCTTCCGATTATTTCAATTTTTCAAAATTGGTCATCGTCTTTTAATTTGGACGAAAAAGACACTTGACAATCAAATTTGTTCCAGCAATAGTCCTTCTGTCATTAGTTTGTTTGGTGTTAGGTTAGGGGCTAAAATGGCCATTTCATTAGCTAGCCTTCATCTTCCTCATGTTCCTCAGTATATGTATTAGACGTAGAGGAGAATAGCGAAAAACAATTGTAGCAGCCCACTGAGCACCCATGAGGAGGGTGGTGAATTCTGCTTCGAGCGGGCTAGTAGCACGAAACGTGAAGGCGCATCCTTCAATCCAGTAGCCATCCTTGTTTCTTAAGATTGCCCCCCCGCCTGCAGGGCATTGGTCACCTCTAAAACAGCCATCCACATTGAGAATTACAGATGCATGAGTTTGCGCCTGCCATTTGAGATATTTTTCTGAATACATCCCATGCAGGCTTCCCGGGGGAGCGTTTCTAGCAAAGGCGCTACATACATCCTTATCTTGTCCTCCAATCCAGTCAATTTTGAACTTGAGGATCCTAGTAGCACCTCCGAAGGCAACTTCATTTCTCCATTTCCACAACCACCACAAAGTGATCGCGAAGGTGGTGCTCCAATTTCTCTTGGTCCTGGGAACAACCTTACCATGGAGATTAGTTGAGAGCCAGGTCGTGAAGTCCAGTCTCTCAAGTCGAATTCTTTCATGCCTAGGCAGGAAATTTTTCCAAATGTTAGTCGCATCCCTGCATCTTCTGAAGATATGGTCATTATCTTCGTGAGCTTCGTGACAGCAGCTGCACGCATCATTGGCCGTCAGGCCCCTCTTGAATCTTTCAACATTGGTCATTAACATGCCATGCTTTAGTTGTTAGGAACATATTGTAATAGGTTTTGATGATACCAAATGTAATTCACAATCCTCCAAGTCTCGATAGATAGGATATACTTGTAAGTTCGACAAGTAAACTAAGAGCGAAAATACAACCGGGTAATTGAGCTCAACTCGGAAAATATTTAAGCTTAAGGTAAACTTGTTTGAACATCTTAGAAGTTTCGTGTTGTAAGCTTATAGATAGATCAGAAGAAGGCACGGAACATCACTGGAGGAATAAGGGTCTGCGAGACATCAACTAAGTCTCGAGACATAAGCAGAGTTCGAGAGATGGAATCTCTCGAGATATCAATCCAGTTCGAGACATAGGATCGAGACATCAAGTAGTCGAGACATCAACATTGATCTTGATGAACTGGCACTTCTCCAAAGAACTGAATGGCAGTTAACACGCATGGATGAAGTAATCTAAGTTTGGAGAAGAAGAATATCATGGAAATAAAATATTAAGGAGGTGCCAAAAAGAATCTTATGGGAACACAAAACAGCCGGTAGTGGATGCCACGTCAGAATTCCACACCAAACGGATAGAAAGTGTACCAATCCAAGGTCGGTCTTATTCCCTAAAACAAGGAGCAATGGGAATATAAAAAGAGCAACTTCTGACCAAAAGAAGTAAGTGGAGCATGGACTCAAGATAGTGGATTATGGGATATTCACTACAAGACAAAAGGCTCAAGTTACAAGACCACCACTCCATGAAATTAAACATGCTAAAAATATACAAGTCCCATGATCGGCATGGGAGACAGATTTCAAACGGAATAATTTTCCCTCCAACGGAATTATTCCTCAACTCTCATATATAAGGACGTGAAGACACAAGCCAAAAGAGGTTGGATAAGAAAGAGTTCGAGAATTCTAAGCTATCTTAAGAGGTGTCTAATTCAAACGTTCAAAGTGCAAGAGCTTAATCTGGAATATCATCCTTGATATTCACAAGTGCGAGAAAACACATCTTAGTGTTTGAGAGAGTTACATAGCTTCAACTGCTACATATCTAGAAGGTGACCAAAGCTGCTCAACAAGGAAGATTATCCAACAAAAGCTTTTGGTCAGATTGGAGATTGTTACACACAACCTGTGACAACCGGAACAACCTTGCTTTGGAGAAGGCAAGAAGAGGCGGAGTAACCTGGGAGCTGTCTTGTGAAGATCCTGAGGCTTGAGGCGGGCTTGGTGATCAAAGCTCAAGTGCTCGAGAGGTGGAGTAACAAGAAGCGGGGCAAAAAACCTGAGGCTTGAGGCGGGCTTCGTGATCAAAGCTCAAGCGCTCGATATTGTACTAAAAAGGGAAGTTTTAGTGCAATCCTTCTAGGGAGTTTCTAGAAGAAGAGTGGACGTAGGCGGGTTGGCCGAACCACTTAAAAATCTCTCTCGCATTTACTTTCTGCTTTTATCTCTCGCTAACCTATCTCTCGAACTGCACTGCATATAATCACACCTCTCGAACTAACTCAAACTCGTGCAAATTAAAAGGGGATAACTTTTCCGCTGCGCATAAAACTTTGTCTTCATCTTGTGAGGTGTCGGACCTAAACATCCTAAGTCCAATACACACGAGAGGTCGAAAAGATTTGCAAAATCTTATACAAGTCTATTCATCCCCCCTCTAGACTTGTACCCCATCCCCTTGGGACCAACATTAGTGTCCAGAGGAAAGCATAGATCCTGTTGGGAGTTTTGAGTTTCCAGATACATAACCAATCCTTGTCAAACCTGTCACTATCTTCCTGGGTGGCTGATCTGTACGCTTTTGAAACAGAGAAATCCTCCTGTGTCGTGCCAACTTCCAAGTCGTGGGGAAAAGATGTGTCCCTAATTGGCTGGCTATTCAAGGCTCCATGCCTGATCAGGTGGCAGCTTATTGTGATTCCTTTCCAGAGATTGGAGCATCCTTGTTTCTCGATCCAGTTGGTCACTTCGTTGTTATGGGAATTATATTTATTCGCAAGAACTTGGGCCCATAATCCCTCCTTATCATGTAGCATGCGCCATCCTAGCTTTGCCATGAAAGCTTGGTTCATTTCCCTCATTCTCCGGATACCAAGACCACCCATCTCCTTACAATTGGTGACTGTCTTCCACTTGACAAGGTGAATGCGCTTATCGCTGCTTCCCCCATTCCATAGAAAGTGTCTGATTTTGCGCTCGATTTCATCACAGACACCCGTGGGGACTCAGGTGGTTTGCATTGTGTAATAGGGGATAGTGTTGATCACACTTTAGGAAAGGACACTTCTGCTTGCAAAAGATAGTATCCTGGCTCTCCAACCTTCAAGTCTTTCCTCCATGCGTTCCATAATCTGGGTAAAGTGGGATTTAGTAATCCTACCATGGATGGTTTGGACACCAAGGTACTTGCCAAGGTCAGAGGTTTGGCTAATTCCCATTCTAGCTGCAATCCTTTCCGCAACCTCTCTGCTTGTGTTTTTGGAGAAGAAAATTTGGGATTTCTGGAGGTTGATTCGTTATCCCGACGCATTAAAGAAGCGATTTAGGCATCTCTGGATAGTGTCCACTTGTGTTTCCGTAGCCTCTGCAAATAAAACCAAATCATCAACAAAAAATAAATGGGTAAGATTGGGGCCATACCTGGATGGGTGGATTCCTTTCCAATCACCAGCAGCAACCGCATCATGAATAAGGTGACTCAGTCTCTCCATGCATATAACAAAGATGTATGGAGAGATGGAGTCGCCTTGTCTGATCTCCCTCTCCGGATTAATCCAATCAAGCTGGTCACCATTCCAAAGGATTGCAAGTCGGGTAGTTTCCACGCAATTCATGAAGATGTTCACCCATTCGTGAGTAAAACCAATCTCTTCTAATGTCTCTCTGATAAAACTCCATGAGATTTTGTCGTAGGCTTTTTGTAAGTCTATTTGGATTGCCATTTGCATCTGACTCCCCGTCTTTTTCCTCATGGTGTGGATGGTTTCTTGGAAGATGACAATATTGTCTGCGATTTGCCGCCCTGGAACGAAGCTGCTTTGTTCGGGTCCGATCACCTTTTTCAGAATGTTCTTCACTCTATTGAGAATAACCTTAGTTATTACCTTGTATGCCACATTGCACAGGCTAATAGGGCGAAACTGATTCACATGCGTCGGGTTTTTAACTTTAGGAATTAAGGAAACCAAAGTATCATTCAGCCCTTTCAGCATGGATCCATCTTTCAAGAAATCCCTTGTAATTTTTGTCAGGTGTTTACCAACCGTCTTCCAAGACTTTTGATAGAAGGTAGCGTGGAAGCCGTCCGGTCCTGGAGATTTGTAGGGAGCCATTTCGAAGAGAGCTCGCTTCACTTCCTCTTCATTACATTCTCTGTAAACAGGTTCCCAATCGAGGGTAGGTATGCTAGGGAAAGCATTTTTTGGGCAAGTATCGGTACCAATCTGGTGTTCAGAGGAAAAGAGATTTACATAAAAATCCCTTATCATGTTGTGAAGTTCTCCTTCGTCGTAGACTCTTTCATCATTTTCATTAAGTAGGCTCGTACACCGGTTACGAGCTCTTCTAACTTTGGTAGCCAGGTGGTAGTATTTAGTATTGCGATCGCCCGAAGCTATCCAAATTTCCCTAGATTTTATATACCAGTACAACTCTTCTTCGTGAAGAATATCATCAAGTTCCTTTCTGAGTTTAACTTCCAACTTGATAAGGCCATTGGTTCTTTTGCTGACTATAGCTTTCTTGATTCCTTCTAGTCTAGCTTCAGTTCTTCTCTTTCTATGGCTAGTCTTCCCTAAGTTGTTGAGGTTCCATTTGATGAGGGCGTCTGCCGTGTCTTTTAGATTTCGATCAAAGGTATTATCAACTTTCCAACTTCCTTCAATAGTTTTTCCAAAGTCCTCATGTAGCAGCCAGGTAGCATGAAACATGAACTTGTTAATGGTTCTCCTCCTTCCTTTAGCTTCCAACCTGGCAATGATAGGGAGGTGGTCAGAATGGGAGGAAGAAATATGGTTTATGTGCGTACCTGGGAAAATATCCAACCACTGTGATGAACAAACGGCTCTGTCAAGTCTTGCTCCCTTAAAATTTTCCGTACTTTTTCCCCTTGTCTAAGTGAACATGGGTCAGGTGAAACCAATGTCAATCAATCCTTCCCTTTCCAACCAACGGTTAAAGTTGCTGCATCGGTTGGATGAGAAAGTGCTTGGATTGCTTACTTCATCTGCGCAAGTGACGGAGTTGAAGTCCCCGATAGCCATCCACGGGCCTTCAATCTTGCATTGGTCTTTGCCGAGTTCATTCCACAGCCTGTTTCGCAAGTGCTGTACGGGGCTTCCATAAATGCAAGCAATGTTCCAGGATCTAGCTGCCTCATCCCGGATTTTAAGTAAGGCAAACTGGGGGTGCGTGAACAGGATGTCGACCTTCCAGCATCTGTTCCACATAATCCAAATACCACCACTAAACCCGGTGGCCTCAATACGCATCCATTCATCAAAGGCGAGCTTCTGGCAAACCACATCCGCATGGGCCCCAGAAATCTTGGGTTCAAAAATACAGGCCAGGGAAGGCTTGTGACTGGAGAAGATGCTTTTGGCAGCTCTAAGAAATTTCTTAGATGCTGCCCCTTGGTAGTTCCAGCTGATGATCGTCATAAGGAAACAAAACAAAAGGGCAAAAAACCACAAAGACAAACAAAAAGAGACAAGAGTAACAACAAACGAAGAAAGAGCCCAACTCAAACCTCCATGTCGTCCTCCAGGGAGGAGCAACCAGGGTCATGAGTGTGAGCTGGGGAAGGGTCCTCCTCCATGGAATCCTCTGAGGCGTCAGGAGGGTCGCTGTGGTGTTCCTCAGAGACCAAGGCACTAAGGCCCTCAGGAAGATCATCATTTCCATGATTAATCACGGAAATGCTTGAGTTGGTCCCATTCATATTACTCCCTCTTACCACCGTATGTTCTGACTGACTTGCTGCTTGAGCGCTCCGGGTGGTAATCTCTGGTGTTCCTTGGGTATTCGCGGGCTTGTCTCTGGAGGTGGATGCAATATTTCCTCTCTGGTTTCGACCACCAGGTTGTCCTTCAGTGTTCCCCAGGTGTCTCGGTTGCTCCTTTGGGAGTTGTTTCTCGTTGATTTGGACGGAAGGCCTTTTTATTTTGGAGTTTAGAGATCCTCTGGCGACTGGGATTTCGTGAAGGGTGTTATTGCTCCCCAGCTGGGTCTCATCAGATTCGGCGTTCCCTGTGTCTAGAGCCGCAAACCTGGAGCTGGTTGAATAGCCGTTGTATTTTTGGGTTTGCGTACTTTGTTTGGCAGCCAAGCCGTCACCTCTGTTACTGCCCGTCATTCTCCCGTTACCTACTCTACTCCTACGCGGGTTTTTAGGGGCTAGCATCCATGCGCCATGCGTCTCCACTGTCTCCGGCTGACTTATCACGTGAGATGTCTGACAGTTCGTACTTTTTTTTCCCGTTAGCGTTTGTGTTCTCTATTGCTTCCGAGGACGCAGCCGGTGGATCATCGTCGGATTCATGAGCTTGAGCGTTCAGTGGGTAACCTTCGGCTCGATGACCATACATTCCGCAGTTGAAGCAGATCATGTATAACCCCTCGTATTCGATCCTGTGCACTTTTCCTTCCAGGGTAAATTTTGAGAGGAGGGGCTTCGTGATGTCCACCTCTACACACATTCTTGCAAACTTACCTCTGGACACGAGGTAGGTTGCTTCATCAGTTCGGATAGGTCTCCCAAATTTGTGTCCAACTTTTTCCAGAAAACCGTTGTTATAATACTCCATAGACAGTGATGGGAATCTTACCCAAGCAATGATTTATTTTGTTCCTTCCCGCAGCGGATCAAAGTTTGGTTTCCATTCTTTAACCAGGAGGTAGTGGTCTAGCACCATCCACGGGCCTCCATATCAGCTTGGAAGTGTATTGAATGGTTCGGCCGTGTTGGTGAACCTTGATGCAATGCACGGTGTCAGCTTTAAGATGATGAAGGCTTAGCTAGGAGTGTCTTTTTGTAACCATTAGATTAGTATGGTTGTTGTGTGACTCCTTGTAACTCTTTGTGATCATCTAGTGGATTGGGCTGACGTGAAGTGCCCCGCAGACGTAGGAGTGGAGCTCCGAACTGCGTAAACAATTTTGGTGTCTGGTTCCTTTTGCTTTACTTTATTGTTTTCTGTTTTATTTGTGTGTGTTTAATTTATTAATTCTTGTAGATATATAATGCGTATTAAAATTAAGTAGGAACCTTAGGCTTTTATTATACATTCAAGATCCACAATGCAATTTCAATTGGTATCATAGCCCGGGGACTTAAGTTATTAGTCTAGCCGATCTGGTTGCGAAATTATGTTTCTTGAACTTACAATTTCACCGTGCTTTATTGTTTTATCTATACGCTATAGTGCTTATCTCACTGTGTGTTGAGTACTCCAGAATGGACAAGCACAGACCTCCTCCAGAACTGACCGGGGACAATAATGCCTACTGGAAGGCCCGCACCAGAATGCACCTTAGGGCTCAAGGTGTAAGGAAATCCGTGCTGTCCGGATGGGATCACCCTACCAAAGACGGTGAAAAAGAAGGAGATCCAAAAGTGATAAAATCTGAAGTTGAATGGATTGCTACAGAAGCAACTACAACATGCTATAACGCTAAAGCTCTTGATATTATTTTTTCTTTAATTCATGAAAGTCAATTCAATTTAATTAACAGGTTGTGACACCGCCAAAGAAGCTTGGGAGATCCTAGAAACAACTTATGAAGGTACCACTTCTGTCAAACAATCCAAACTCCAGCTGGTTAAAAATGACTTTGAAAACTTGCGAATGAATGAAGATGAAAATATTGTAAGTTTCACTGAAAGAGTTCAAGAGATAGCTAATCGTGCAGTCACTCTGGGTGAACCATTTTCACAATAGAAGTTAATCAAAAAGGTTCTACGTTCCCTCCTGCCTCGGTTCAGAATGAAGGTAACTGCTATACAAGAACACCCCGGGTAGGAAAATCAAAACTTGGCTCAGCTAATGGGTAATCTCAAAACCTATGAAATGGAAATATTGACTGACCATTCTAGAAAACAAAAGAATGTTGCCTTTACAGCTGACGAACAGGGCATTGTATCAGATCTAGACTAAATCGATGATGATGATCTAGTAGTTTTGTTAACCACACATTTCAATAAAATCTTGAAACAGGTCAAACAAAAAAATAGCTTCCATGGCAACAAATCCCAAAACTTCAAAGGATCAAATACATCAAAACTTAATTCAACGTCGAATGGATCAAATTACAAACCGGCTGCATCTCGTACATCACAATCGTCTGCATCGCGTACAACTGAACCTAGAGAAAGAATAGGTGGCAAAGGCATCCGGTGCTACGAGTGTGAAGGTTATGGACATGTTCAGGCTGAATGTGCCACCTACTTACGAAGAAAAAAAATCAATGACAGCACTAACATAGAGTGACGATGAAGCTGACCCAGAAGTTGAAGCTGATACAGAAGAAATTTCTGGCAACTTGGTTGCGTTCACGACCAGGATTGCAGCTGATCCAGAAGTTGAAGATGAAGATTTAGCTGATTCGGAAGGCTGTGACTACAATTCAGCAGAAGATCTTGAAACTTCTGCTTTTTCTTATGAAACAGAGTATAAAAAGTTGTATCCCAAATGGGAATGTTTACTTAAAGCTAATCGTTTCTTGTGTAGTCAGGTAGGGATATTAGACAAGGCCAGCAAAGTGTACAAAAATCAAATATGTGAAAGATATCTACTATTCAAAGCTACTTCTGAACAAGAAGCCAAGCTAAAACAGGATGTGGTCAATGCTTCTGAACAAGAAGCCAGGCTAAAACAAGATGTGGTCAAGCTTACACAGGAACTGACTACTCTCAAAAAACAAATCCAGATGATGGATACCACATCAACACTAGATGAAATTCTGGTCACAGGTCGACAATCAACCACAAAGTTTGGTCTTGGCTTCACCGGAAACAAAAACAATGGGCAAACTATTTTTGTCAAAGCAACTAGACCAGATCCAGAAGATACTCCAGAAACTAGTACAACTAGACAAATGAGTTCAGCAAGGCACCGTCACAACTTGGTAATGAAGTATAAACGTACATCTAAGCCTTATAATCCTATTTGTCATTATTGCAGGATTCGAGGACACACCAGACCGAAGTGTTACTACTTCTACAGAAATCAGAGGATTGAAAAGTACATACAAAAATCCATCACTCCATTCACCAAACAGGTCTGGGTAAGGAAGTCTGATTACATCTGTCATGTGTCTCTCCTAACAAAATCTTTAGGTAGAGAAGAAAGGTTGTAGTTTGATAGTGGGTGTTCTTACCATATGACGGGAAACATCAACTTCCTGAACGACATTAAAGAAAGCAAAGGTGAAGTAACGTTTAGCGATGGTGTTAAGGGAAAAATCACTGGAGTTGGTACGCTAAATGTTGCAGGATTACCTAAATTCAAAAGGGTGCTACTTGTCAACAGGTTACGTGCAAACGTCATCAGCATAAGGCAACTCTACGACCAAAATTGGAATGTTAACTTCACAAAAGATAGCTGCAACGTCCTAGACAGTAAAAAACAATGCATCATGGAAGGTAAGCGTTCTACTGACAATTGTTATATCCTAACTAGTGATGTTATGTGCTGCAGCTCCAGTATGAATGAAGCTGAACTATGGCATCAAAAGTTGGCATCAAAACTCAAGCGGTGATTGAACTACCGAATCTAAAATATGACTTAGAAGGTATCTGTGATGCATGTCAAGCTGGAAAACAGATGAGAACATCTCATCCAACTATAAAAGAAATCAACACAAAACATTGCCTGGAGCTGATCCACATGGATCTCATGAGACCTACACAAACTAAAAGCATTGGAGGTAAGAGGTATATCCTGGTTTGTGTTGATGACTGCTCACGATTCTCTTGGGTAAATTTTCTCAGGGAAAAATCTGAAACCTTCGAAGCATTGAAAGCTTTAGCTCTCAAACTTCAGAAAACAAAAAAAGAACCAATCGTCAGAATCCGAAGTGATCACGGACCTGAATTCGACAACAGTTTATTCGATGATTTCTGTAACAAGTATGGTATCACCCATGAATACTCAACACCGAAAACACCTCAACAAAATGGAGTGGTGGAACGCAAAAATCGGACAATTCAAGAGATGGGAAGAGTACTACTGAATGCAAAATCCATACCAAGGAAATTTTGGGCCGAAGCAGTCCATACCTCGTGCCACACCATCAATAGAGTCTATCTTCGTCCTGGCACAAACAAAACTTTGTATGAAATTTGGAAAGGTAAGAAGCCTAATCTCAAATACTTCCATATATTTGGTTCACGGTGTTTCATTTTGAAGGATAGAACTCCCACGACAAAGTTTGAACCAAAAAGCGACGAGAGTATATTCTTAGGTTATTCATACAATAGCCGTGCTTATCGAGTTTATAACAAAGTCACAAAAGTCATTATGGAATCTGTAAATGTCGTGGTGGATGATCAACTAGAAGATATCTTTGAAATACCTCGATCTCAACTGGACTACTCCACAGATAATCCAGAATCTCCTGAACTTACTCTAGCAACTCCCACAGATAATACAACATCTACAAGTAATTCAGAATCTCCACCCGGTACTCCAGACTCCTTACCAAGTGGGACAGAATCTCCAGAAGTAGCGTCAGAACCCTCTACACCTAACACAGGTGCAATCCAGGTCTATAATCCAGAAACAACTCCAGGATCTGCTCTAGACGCTCCAACACGTATACAAAGGAATCATCCAGTACAGAACATCATTGGAGATCCAAGCTCTGGAGTTAGAACTCGAGGGAGAAAACATGATTATCTTGAGCATGCAGGGTATGCATGCTACACATAAAAAATCGAACCAACGAATGTAAAGGAAGCATTACATGACGAACACTGGATCAAGGTTATGCAGGAAGAACTCGGCCAATTTGAAAGAAATAAGGTATGGAATCTTGTCCCTAAACCTCACGATGTTAATGTTGTAGGTACAAAATGGATATTCTGAAACAAGACAGACTCAGCAAGTAACATTGCTCGAAACAAAGCTAGGTTGGTAGCACAGGGATACTCTCAAATCGAAGGCATCGACTACGATGAAACGTTTGCTCCAGTAGCCCGCCTAGAATCTATACGTCTCCTACTATCAATTGTCTGTGCACTCCAAATCAAGCTATATCAAATGGACGTCAAAACGGCATTCCTGAACGGATATTTGAATGAAGATATTTACGTAGCTCAACCCAAAGGATTTGAAGATCCAACTCATCCGGACTATGTATACAAGCTCGACAAAGCTTTGTACGGACTTAAACAGGCCTCAAGGGCATGGTATGAAAGGCTTACGCAATACCTACTTCAGCATGACTACAAAAGAGGGAGAGTAGACAAAATGTTGTTTATCTAAAGGTCAGGTAATCATATTACAATTGCTCAGGTTTATGTAGATGATATTGTCTTTGGATCTACCAAGACAGGTGCAACAGATGAATTGGTGAAAGTAATGCAAAAGGAGTTTGAAGTGAGCATGATCGGGGAACTCACCTATTTCCTAGGGTTACAGGTAAAACAAACAGGTGAGGGTATATTTATATCTCAAGAGAAATATGCTAAAAATTTGCTGACCAAATTTGGTCTAAAAACTGTGAAGGATGCCAGAACTCCAATATCAACTTCCACGAAACTGTTTAAGGACGGAAAAGGCAAGTTAGTGGACTCTACGTTATACCGAAGCATGATTGGTAGCCTACTCTACCATACGGCAAGTAGGCCAGATATTATGCTCAGTGTCGGCATGTGCGCTAGATATCAAGCAGATCTAAAGGAATCGCATCTCAAGGCTGTGAAACGTATTATTAAATACGTAAAAGGTACTTTAAACTATGGTATATGGTTTTCAAATGAAACTAACCTAAATCTTGCAAGATTCAGTGATGCTGACTCGGCAGGCAACGCTGATGATCGAAAAAGTACCTAGGTGATTGGTTTTTCATTGGTAAAAACTTAGTCTCCTGACTAAGTAAAAAGCAGAATTCCATATCTCTTAGTACATCTGAAGCAGAATACATAGCTGCTGGAAGTTGCTGCACTCAACTCTTATGGATGCGCCAGATGCTCACTGACTATGGTCTAGATCAAGATGTTATGACACTCTACTACAACAACACCAGTGCAATCAACATAAGCAAAAACCATGTTCAACATTCCCGAACGAAGCACATTGACATCCGACATCATTTCATCCGGGAGTTAGTCGAGGATAAGGAAATAGAACTGGACTACATATCTACGGAGAAAAACCTCGCATATCTATTCACTAAACCGCTAGATCAATCGCATTTTGAGACCTTGCGTGCAGTTCTGGGAGTCTACAATATGACAAATTAGTCTTTGATTCGCCAGAAATAAAAACCAAGTATGCACAAATAAAAATTAGTTTGTTAATTTACTAATAAATCTACCACTGTCTTAGGTCCAGTCGTGCTCCAGAATCTGGTCCTGATTCAAATACAATACTTCGAATTTCTGAAATTCAAATCTTTGACAAAGTCCAAAGATTACTAATTTGAGCCTTCTATTTTATCGGTCAACTACAAGACTCCAAAAAGAATTAGTTGTGTGATCTTTATCCTTTAAGCCATTAAAAGCCTAGTCACATCAAATCACCTCACCAATCACCTTTTGTCCTCTCACCTACCTCCACTCACACACGTCTCTCTCACCCTCTCCATCGTACCTCTCTCTCTCCGTCGAGAAACCTTGGAAGATCAACAATGACATCAAGTCCTCCACCTCCACCTCCACCTCCTTCCTACAACCCATTCATCTTCTACGTGACCACCAACGAAAGAGACGATCTTCTTCACCAGGTTCTCAAAGGTTTCGCCCCGCTCATCTCACAAGATGAAGAACGGGTTTTAGCTACCGTCAAAGTCAACTCGTAGCTTCTCGACAACCTCACCGAGAAGGAATCAAGGCAGCTCCTCACGATGGCTACCTACGTCACCGCCGAACCTCTGCCAGTATCAGACAAGGATCTCGAAGACGAGGCCCACATCTTTGCCGAAATTGAAGCTGCAAGGATTCCTAAAGACTCAAAGGTGTTCAATCTGCCCTTCCCACCAGTAACCTGTGTACCCTCTACACTAGAAGGCACCACCCTGATGCCTATTCCTAAGGAGTCTGCATTTTTTGTCAATTTGCCATCACATCTTTTGAAATCGCATGTTGCACAATTAGGATAGATTAATGCCCCTTTGCGTGTTCCCCCATGTGTTTTTATGATATTATGAGCATTAGCCCTCTGTCTCTGATCAAATATATTGGAAAACTGCCTGGATCGTTTGAGCCGAAAAAGGAAGCCGAAAAATCTGCTCCTGTCTCACCACCTGGATCTAGTCTAGAAGCCCCAACACCTACTCCAGTGTATACTCCAGAGCCATCTGATATCTCTGTAATCAATATTACTGCTCAAGTGGCTAATCTCTCCACTTCTGTCCAAGATGCTATCATCTCTGATTTAGTGGCTGGCTTGCCTACTCCTCTTAAGGATTCTATTCCAGTTGTTCAAGTTCCGTTTAAAAAACCTTCAAGAAAGGGCAAGGAAAAGATGTTTGAGCCGAAGTCTGTCCCGGCCAAGCGAAAAATCCTTGATGATCTTGATGATGTGGTGATCTTGTCTGAATCCAGATCACGCAAAAGGTATTCTTCTATGGCCTCTGTTCGTATGACCCAATCCAGAACTGCAGGTGTTACTCCAGTCGCCCCAGCTCCTGCTCCTGCTCCAGCGAGTAAGCCCAAGAAGTCCCTTGTTTTCACTCCTGCTCCTGCTCTAGCCTCTTCATATAGAATCCCGAAGTTTAAACCCTTCAAGCCGATATTAAGGTGTCCCTCCCTACTTGAGTATTGGGACACGGATGTTAAGCGTGACCTAATTGTTGAACGGCTCATTGACATTAAGCATTATGTGAAGAAGTGCAATGTAATTTCCCTACTTCGTGATCAGAATCTGCTACACACACACTTTAGAATGTTGGAACTTACTCCGAGTGGCTCACTCTAGAAATCTACACTAATCTGACTCCTGACACTGTTGTGGAGTTCTCTCCTCACTTCCATAAGATTTTTGTGCGCAATGCTTGGTATGATTTTAGCCCCTCTATTATAAACTCTTATCTCAACAGGTCTGATCTTGAGGAGCCCTTCGAGCCTGCTATGGATTTCTTGGCATCTACTCTGACTTATGCTCAGCTCACGGAATGGCCGCATGGTGATATTCAATCCAATATGCTGACCATGGTTTACTCAATTCTCTTTCGATTCGCCTCTCACAACTGGCTGCCGAATGCCTCTCGACATGTGGTTACTCCTAAAATGGCGGCTCTCCTCTATAAAATTAGAAATCGGATGTCTGTTGATTTGGGGAATGTTATCTTTGAGCATGTTATGTCTTTCACTCAGCCAAAGGACTCCAAGGTGCATCTGTCGTATCCCTGCCTGCTGCTTGGTATTCTGAAATCTCAAGGCTTTAAGCCTTATCCTAATGAACCTATCAAGACTGCGACTGCAAAATTCACTACGGATTCAAGATTCTATTCAGGCACTCATTATGATGATCATGCTTCTTTGCTTGAGGCTCTTGTCCCTGATCCAGTACCTCCTCCAGAAGCCACTTCTGGTTCATCAACAGCGCTACTTGCCACTAATCTAGCTGATGCTCCTATTCTACTCTACTTACGGCGCCAGGCAGCTTTTTACCAATCCAGCCTTGACGGTCTGAAAGCCGCTGTTACAGCTCTCCAGGATGTTATCTCCAGCACTGAACCGAGTCTGATGGCAACACTACGTCAGATCACACATTTGGAAGAGCGTATTTCTTCTCAAGATGCGAAGGAAGAAGACCCCACACAGGGTGATGAGGGCACTCTGTCAGGCTCCCCGGTCCACTAGATTGATGATCACTTTGGCAATTTTTGTGTCAAAAAGGGGGAGAATAAAGTTAGGGGAAGTAGCTCTTTTTGGTGATATGGCTGCTTATTTGGTTAGCTCATTATGTTCTGGTTGACTTGAATTGTTTTTTTTTTTTTTGGAAATAATTGTTTATGTTATGTTAGTTCTTTGATGGTTCATGATGCTTATATTTGATGGTTGCTTTATTTGGCTTTAAGTGACTTATGTGTTTTTGTGTCTCTATGGCTATATGACTTCTTGTGTGAAAATATGATATCTGCTATGTGATGTTATGTGTTGTCAACAAGTCCATGATGAGTTAAGATTTTGGGTTGTGGTTCTGAGAAAAAGCTTCTGCAGTGGTTTACTGGTTTTCATCTAGATGTCTCTTTAACGGGTTGGTGGTTGGTTAAAGTTTGGGCTGATACAGTTTATATAGAAAGGTTGTTATTGTGAACAAATATACTTGGTGGCATTTTAATAAAGCTTGTTATCTTTGTATGCCCCAATATTATATTTGTATAGGTTTTTGACAAATGATTGCCAAAGGGGGAGATTGTAAGTGTAACATTTGTACACGTTTTTGGACCTCCAACTTGTTGGCTTAATTAATGTCAAAAACCTTAGTTTAAGTTTAATAGGTTGTTAATTAAGTCAACTGTATCAGCACTGGATCAGTCCTCTGTCTACTCTGGATCTGCCTACTGTCTGCTCTGGATCAGCGCCAGTAATTGTTTAATTCAATTTAAACCAAGTCACCTTGATCCACGATTTATGGGATTGATCTACACTATTGGTCAAAGCTTAAATTGAGGAAATAACAGCAGTTGAAGTTGAGGTTTAATTGGTTGGTTCATTAGCTATATAAAGAGCTCCAGAACTTGGGAATTACGACACACTTTACTACTCTGATATTCCAGAGATTACGTGAGAACTATATGCAAGTTTCTCCTATTCTTTTAAGTGTTATTATCAGCTTGGAAGTGTATTGAATGGTTCGGCCGTGTTGGTGAACCTTGATGCAACGCACGGTGTCAACTTGAAGATGATGAAGGCTTAGCTAGGAGTGTCTTTTTGTAACCATTAGATTAGTATGGTTGTTGTGTGATTCCTTGTAACCCTTTGTGATCATCTAGTGGATTGGGCTGGCGTGAAGTGCCCCGCAGACGAAGGAGTGGAACTCCGAACTGCGTAAACAATTCTGGTGTCTGGTTCCTTTTACTTTACTTTATTGTTTTCTGTTTTATTTATCTGTGTTTAATTTATTAATTCTTTCAGATAAATAATGCGTATTAAAATTAAGTAGGAACCTTAGGCTTTTATTATACATTCAAGATCCACAATGCAATTTCATCCTTCAACTCCCAACTCCTTATTCCTTTCAAATTGCTCAATTTTCAACCTACCCATTTCTATCCCACCAGAATCCGAGAAGTTCTTCTGGTTCCTACCTCTAATCTCTTCAATCCCATCAAAACCGTACCCCCTCCAATTTTCTCTTTTTCGGAGAATACCCATTTCTCTTTCCCCCTCAAACAATCGAATTCCTCCAACTTTCAATCATCAGACCAATCACTGCCCGAGTCCTGCCAAGACTCACCGGAATCCTTCCTTAGGTACCCAGTCTCCAACCCAGGATCAATCCAACTGGGATTGTCCATGGCCTCTGAGCCCGCCTCGTTGCCATTAGTACCAACAACGTTTCCCATATACCTTTCCGCAAAATCTATGGAAAAGTAATTGACATGAACCATACCTTCCAAGTCGCCCCCAATTTCTTCAAAAGCATTGGGGTTCTCAGCTGAGGCGATGAAACATACCTCCTAGTGGCCAGTACTGGAGCTCGGCGGCCTTAGTGCAAATATTTGGATGATGATTTTAGGCCACATGTCCACGCACTTAATTTGGAAAAAGAAGGTTGGCTAATGAAAAGACCATTTTAGCCCCTAATCTAACGCCAAACAAACTGAAGTTAAACGGAAGGACCATTGTCGAAATAAATTTGAAAGTCAAGTGTCTTTTTCGTCCAAATTAAAAGACGAGGATCAATTTTAGAAAATCATAATAGTTGGAGGACCATTGCTAGAATTAACTCTATTATCTACTAATCTGAATATTCGGATAATGCATATTCTAAAAGTAATTGTAGTGATTACATCATTAATAATAATAATAATAATAATAATAATAATAATAATAATAATAATAAATAATTCATAACAACTTTTAATCTGTAATTTTTAGAAACTTCATATCTAAAATAAAAATACTTAAAAGTGATAAAATAAATAATAAAATATACTCATATCTTTTCATAAATGATTTTACATGTTACCAATTACTAATAAACAACAAAATGTATATTGGTTTCATGCATCTTCTGTATCACCCTGATCAGCCAACTATTGGAGAAATTGAGAAAATATATAGGCTGATAATGTGAAAATAAGAAACATTTTGTCGTGGTATAACCACGGTCATAGAAGCGAATTCATTACTCTACCGGTGCAGGCTCACAGCAATGGTGTCGCCCCCGAAGGTTAACACAACAATCCCCGTCTCCGTGCACCCGGAGCACGGATTGGAACTTACACGTACTGACGTACACCATACTCAGAGTAATAATGAGACACACGAAAGAAGCAAACTATCTTGTCTGATTGTTTGAACTAATGAAGTTCTCCTTTAAATAATATAGGCCAAGTAAATATAAGCCACATACTATTGTAATAGATCTAACCACTCACCAACTTGTGGTGAATATTAAATCGAGGATAAATAATTAATAAATGAGAACCACAAATCTTTTCATGGCTTGCACTTTTTCCAACAATCTCCCACAAATGCAAGGGAACGAAAAGGAAGACTATGAGAAGTATAAAGGTTTGACACTTAAGTGCTAGTGAATGAATCTTGAACGTACTAGCACATAGTGACACATGGTATCCACCGATCTAATGAGTGAACGTATCTTGAACTCTTTGACTAGATATTTAAACCAAAGTGACACGCATCACACCTTAGATCTTGTGTAAGTTTCGCGAAAAACTACATATATATTTAGCCAATTTAACTTCGGGTTGCTCATAAGTACTCTAAAAAAATAGCTCATTATCTTTTCATAAAACGCGACTAACCCTTTTCACTCAAGAAGGTAATCTTATTAAGTCTATCTCAATATAGACTACCCAAAATAGGGTATGAAATCATTAAGAGTATTTTATGCTCACCCTCTCAATTATTAAGCGGTGAATTCATTAAGTCTGTCTCAATAAGACCACCCGTCTCATAGGGTTATAAATTCATTAAGAGCTGTAGCTCAACCTTACTAGTACACATATCATAAGAATGAGCAATTAGTGTACTACTTCGTGATTTTTTCCATGGCTTCGTTTGACCACACAAGTGGGATCCACAATGAATTCACCACCTCTTGGGTTTTAAGTCATTCCATCAATAATTCAAAGACTAACCTCATAATTAGTATTTCTCTATTAAAGTAAGTTGATCATCTCAATCAAACTTACATACACTTTGACGAGTACTTTATTTACTCACAAGTAATTCCCTTGAGATTTTCATGCTTAACATGAAACATTCTCTTTTATCATTATTCTCGGTACCGTAGAGAGATTTATATGGGAAGAAATATAATGAGCTAATTACCCCCACAATGCAACAATCACAAATACTTTTCTCAAAAGTACTTGATCTTTTACCTAGATTGATCTTTGGTGCCCAACATTGGTTCTTTTGTAGACTGAGTTTTGCAAATTTTCTTTGTGAAACTTTATAGTAGCTCTGCGCTTAATTAGTGCATACTCGATAGTTGAATATATTTCAACAAACTTGGTTATCTCAAACCACCATAATTAGCCTTTAAACATGAATTATAGGTTTTCCAAGATGACTCAATTAAGATTTTAAGTAATATATATAAATGCTCATTGCCAGTAAGCCAAAATAATGTTGTTTGCATGCTACTTTAGGTTGAATAACATAATCACAAATTTCACATAATTTATTGAGAGAAATAAATCTCTTATTCAAAGAACATATTCAAACTAGCATGTTTTTTTTTTTTGGAAGAAGAATTTAATGCATTAAATCACCATAATAAAGCAAATCAACAAGAAAAGGGGGAGGGGTTTCCGCCCATTCCCCACAACTTGACATGGAAACGGCTTCCCGAGCAACAGAGTGGGTAGCACGATTCATAAATCGCTTAACAAAATGGAAAGCTACACCATGAATTAAAGATGTAATTTCTTTAATGTCATCAACTAAAATACCTAAACCAGAATTAAAAGAAGTAACAAAAATAGCATGGTAAACGATTTGGGAATCAATATCAACATCAACATTGCTCACACCCAAATCAGTATCAACATCAACATGTTAATCTGTTATGAAATCTATTATCTAACTGCCAAGTGACTAAGCGAGTAGTGACAACTTGACAATGACTTTATTGGCTTGGCAACAATTAACTTGTTACTGCCTTGAGTCCTTGACCCCTTCAAGCTTTGAGTCAAAAATAGCCAACAAGCTAAGTATATTAATATCAATTCAGTAGGTCTTAGCATTTTGCCTTGATTAATTTATTGAATGTTGAGTGAATGTCTTATGATAATCTGATCTGATATTATCCTTTTCCCTTCCTTATTTACTCATTACTAATTCAGTTCGTTTCTTTTGGCTATGATGATGCTTCCACCTTTGTCTGAATCACAGGATTTTGGGTTGGTATGTTACTCGAGTTTTGGGTTTTGTTCCAAAACTTAAGTAGCAACTTTATCCCAATTTTACCTTGATATAAAAACATAGCAATCTAAGTCTTTTTTCCTTCCTTAGCAAACTATGAACCTGTGAGTGTTTTTCATTTATTTAACTATGTTTTAAGTTTTAACTTTGAGTAGGAAGATGAGGAATGTTGAGTTGCTAACTGTTAAGTACTTAAGTGTGATATATTGTTACCATTTGTAAAGTTTTTAGACTTAGACAATATGATTTTGTAAATTTGTAATTAAGTTTTTTATTAAGTTTTAAGTTGTACGTTGTAAAATGTAATTTGTATTCAGTTATAACTTGTTATAAGTTTTTGTTTACTCAACTTTTCAATTGTAAAACTATAAACAGTGTAAAGTTTACTTTGCTTAGTTTGAAGTTTTTAATTTTTTTTTTCAATCCGAGCAAAATCGTATTTCAACTAAATCTGAAATAATAATATCCGACGAGAGTTCTTGTTTAAATTAAACAGATTTGGGATAATTAAGGATATATGAAATCCGAACGGGTGGGCGGTTCCAAATCCGAACTGCCCGAACCTGTCCAATGCATAGTCCTAGTCTCCAGATAAAATATGAGGATTAATCATAGCCATTGATCTTGCCAAAATCAATAGTCCGATGACATTAATGTATATCAACTTTGTTCTCTATTTTTGTTTTTTACTTTTTTAAAGTTTCATGAATACTATATTATTTTATATTTAATTTTGAGTTCTTTCTGTCTTTTTTTTTTTGTAGTATAATTTCAAAATTTTGGTCACTTTTGAATTTTCATTAGAGTTTATTACCGAAATGGTCCCTCGACTATTGTAAAATTACTAATTTGGTCTTCAATAATTTTTCGTGCTCATTTAAGTCCCGAGACTTTGAAAATTTTAACCAATTTGGTCCTCTGTTTATTTTGCCGTTAAAATTGGGACCAAATTGGTAATTTTGCTATAGTCAAGGAACGAAATTGGTAATTTTTCTATAGTCAAGAGACCAAATTGTTAGTTAATTTTTCACTGAAATGGTCCCTTAGCTTGACTATAGCAAATTTACCAATTTGGTCCCTTGACTATAGCAAAATTACCAATTTGGTCCCGATTTTAACGGCAAAATAAACAGAGGACCAAATTGGTTAAAATTTTCAATGTCGAGGGAATTAATTGGGCACAAAAAATTGTCAAAGACCAAATTAGTAATTTTGCAATAGTCGAGGGACCATTTCGGTAATAAACTCTTTTCATTATTAAAATCCAAACGCCAGAGACTTTGTGGTCTAGTGACATCTGATGTCCTGGTTAACACTCCCACATGGATGATAGGAGTGGGTTCGAGCCTCCACTGAGGCAACTGTTGACTCGTTGTGCTTCATTAGGTTGAGATTGAGAAAGTAGCTATGAACAGATACTACATTGCAACAGAGTCACTAGTACTCAAAAAAAAAATCCAATCAAATAATTCCTTTATTAATTTTAATTTTAACCAAATTTAGAATACTTTTGAAAAGTAAATCAACACTACATCCGCCTCTTCTGAATTTTCTTTTAATGTGGCACTACTTTGAAAAGATTTTTTTGTACTTATTACGAAGTTAATTCATTTATTTTAGGGTCAGCTAATTCATAAATAAACAATAAATATAAAACTGTTATAAATAATATTTGTGACTATTATTTGGGGGCATTGTAACAGTTGTAACTTATATAATCATTATCATTAACGTTGGTGTTTATTACTAGTATTATATATATTGTATTATTATTATGTAATGTGGATGATTAGTGAATAAAGAAATATTCCCCTTCTCC
>CM008334.1:36005174-36023373 GCA_002525835.2 Ipomoea batatas | reverse complement strand
AATAGTGTGTGTGTGTGTGTGTGTGTGTGTGTGCGCGCGCGCGTACTTACACATTTAATGTGGGTTTAATCTCTAAGTTGCGGTCACATGCCATGGGATCCAATACATAGACCGATTTTGAATTGACGCAAATGACAAGAAGCAACCAATGATTTCTACATTTAAAAATAAATATGTTAACGCAATTCACAAATAATTCAATTAAGTTATATAAATAACAAAAAATATAAATTTAGTTTTCTTATTCTTGATGGTATGGAGCTAAAATAAATCTTCGGCTCTTCTCTTTAAGCATGGCATTTATGAGATAAGATGTGACCAAATTGTTACACAAATTCACACTATTCTTTGAAATCTTCTTTGGGCAGACAAATCATATTGATGTAACTCCAATATTCTTGCACAACTGATAAAGATATCTAAAATGTAGATAATTAATAAAAGATGAAAGACTAAAGAAAAATTTTTAAATATAGAAACATTATAAAAGATTTAAAAAAAAATACTTACCTTATAAAGACTTGTATTATAGATCGGACACATCGAGCCAATTCATCGTCAACAAGTCTTTAATGTCTTCAAACATCACAAAAACACTATTACTTGAATGATGGAATTGAAGATTTTCTCCTCTAGGTCCAACTCAACGTAGTATAAATTGGAGGTCAAGTGTCTTAGATATGAAACCATCTTCTTGGATTAATCTCCCAAGTGCTGCAACACATCTTGAGGAACAAGAGGGGGTTGTAACTCTGTGGCAGATTGATCACTGATAAGCGCCAAGAATAGTGCAGTTTAGGGTCGGTTTAGGGACGTTATTGCACGATTTCTACACCCATTTGTAATCATGTCATGTGTAATAGACTCTAATGTGATCAAACTTGCAAACCACGCGTGGACCTGGCGTGGACGGGGTCATTAAGGGTAATTTCAGGATTTGACTTTTTGGGGACTATTTAATCCATTCCCCAAAATCCCTAGTGTTAGATTTCTTAGTTGAGGGTAGATCTAGCTAGATGGAACAATGGAAGTGAAGATGTAATAATAGATTTCTTGGATTGGATATGTATCTCTACTCTACTTTTGCTTATGTTAATTTCATTACTATTTCCATTTGATTTCCTTGTTTTTATTATCTTGCGTGATTCTTTTGATTTGAATGATGTTTGTGTAGATTAGTTGAGGGGTTTGACTGTCCCAAATTAGCTTTTGTGATTGATGAGTTGAAATTCTTCCATTTGATTGTGGAAATAATGAAGTAGGGTGTTATTCTTGTGTGGTTGATGTTCTTTACGATTTGCTTCTATTTTCGGTCAGGATAGGTAGTAGACTTAGGGAAAGCGTGGGTTGCGCGATAGCGGACTCTCACGAGTCCAAATCAACCACATCCTCACCCTTAATCCGGAAGGATGAGGCCGGGGAGGAGTGGTAGACCACATGTTCGACGAAATGCCCCAACCGAATGAGGACTTGGGAGTCCGAGTGTGACACCACTCGGTGATGGTACCGTGGGCTCCCGTGATTTAGCCCGAATCTCATTGACTATAATCCCCATAGTTCGGTCAATTGCAAAGGCTAGTTAAGGCATTCAACCTCTCGTTCTTTTTAATTGTTTTTCCTTCGATTTACTATTGCAATTCCTTCGCCTACGATTCAAGTGCGTTTTAGTAGTTCTAGTAACTATTATCTCTTATCTTCATAAATGGCAACACTTAATTCAATTCCAATTTGTCATCCTTGAGAACACGACACTCGGGAAACTTCTTCCTCGTTTTATCACCTACATCCCATCTCACCATAAACTACATCTTTCAATCACCAATTTCAAAATTCATCATATTTGTATCTCTTAGAATTTCCTATGTGCCAAGAAAATTAAAAAGCTTAACAAGTAGAAGATATTAAAGATATTGAATATTACTTGAAGCTTGTTTAATGGATCAATGGACTGACAGCTACTCCGAGGCGGTGTGTCAAACCTTGGACTAGCTTGTGCATTCTTCATAAAAGATTCGAGCTGAGATTGCATCTGATTAAACTTGGATTGCATATCTTCCATTGTTTGTTTTCTTATCTTGTCAGCCACTTTGTCATAAATTTTTTTCTCTATAACCTCAAGATCAATACCTGAAACAACCCCAGATGCTTTCCCATTACTAGGCTTACCAAACACATCCCGAAGATTGCTATGCACTCCAACGCCTCTCACATAGCCACCGTGCTCATTGATGCTAAGAGTTGCTAATAATATATCATTTTGACGGGCTGGTTGGAATGATCCTTGAGTCATCTATTCACAGTTCTCGACCTATTGCAACACAATATATATAAATTACATGTTAGCATTCTCATTAATAGTATATATATTTAAAGTATTTGTATTACTTACAATTTTATCAAACACTCCCATTGTTTTTTCGTTGGGAATGTAATAATTTCCATCTTCAAATTTTTGCAATCGAGTAATTGAGGCATTGTTCCAGAAGTATGGTGTGCATCACAGAAAACAGCTACAATGTATCATCCCCACACAAATGGGCAAGCTGAAATGCCCAATAGGGAGGTAAAGTCCATTTTGGAAAAGATTGTGAACACAGGTAGAAAAGATTGGAGCTTACGCCTAGATGATGCTCTTTGGGCTTATCGGACAGCGAGCTTACGAAACTCCGATTGGGATATCCCCTTATCGGTTGATTTTTGGAAAATCTTGTTATTTGCTCATAGATATTGCTCATAAAGCCTATTGCAGTACATCGTTGTAATATAGAAATGAAGAAGGCTGGTGAAGAAAGGAAATTGTAGTTGCAGGAATTGGAAGAATTGAGGTTAGATGCTTATGAAAATTGTAGGATATACAAGGAGAAAATCAAGATGTTCCATGATAACATGATTTTGAGATAAAGTTTTGAGGTAGGGAAAAAGGTTTTATTATATAATTCTCGTTTGACGCTTATGCCCGGTAAGTTGCATACATTGGACCTTTTGTTATTTCTAACATTTTTCTTTATAGTGCAGTAGAGATGTTGGTCACGGTTGGGTGGTGAAAAGTCTAGAGGGGGGTGAATAGACTTTTCAAACAAATTAAAATTTGTAACACTTCGTAATTTCAACTCCAAATAAAATAAAATTTCACTTGAAGTGCACAACGGAATATTTGAGTGTAAAGTGTTGTAATAAAAATGAAGTGATAATGTAGAGATTTACTGCATGCAATATGATATAAAAACTTGAAATAGCTCAAATAAGATTTATGCAAAAATTAGCTTGCATGCAAACGTGAGAAGTGTCAAACCCAGATAGGTTAGTGCAAAGAGATAATGTGAATAGTAATTGGGTTAGCAAGTGATTAGCATGCAATGATGAATGTGCTATAAGTAAAAATAATGAGTAAAAAGAGAAAGAGATTTATAGTGCTTCGGAGGTGATGTAATCCTCCTACTCCACTCTACTCCTTTCACTCCAAGGAGGAATTCACTATATATCTTCTGTCACCAAGATACAATAGTGATTGCACCAGTGCTAGTTCTTCTAACTCAGCACTTCTACAACTTCTCCTTAGTGCCTTGAACACAAAGCCAGCAATAATCTCACTTCGAGTGCCTCTGCACAAAGCTTGCACTCCCTAGGGCTTTCACAACTCCTCTGCTACTCAACCCTCTACCCACACTCAGTAGGGAATTTGTTTTACAAGGGAAACAATTTTTCTTTCTTTCTCCAACTCTAAGAGACTCTCAGAATATTTATTTGAAATAGCTTAGTCTCTAGATGAAATATTGAAGAATTTCACTCTCTTAATTTTTGTATAGCACTTGTATTCAGCATGCGTAGAATTTGTGTTGTGTGATTGGTTGTTCTTCTTCTTCAAGTCTTCATCTATTTATAGCTGTGGATTTTGAAGTTGCCCGTTGGAGATAGGCAATTTCAAAATTTGAAATCTTGTACTTGAGATCTTGCTGTGTAGAAATGTTGAAAATAATTTCAACTTTTATCAGATGTCAGGATGATTTTTGACTTTGTAATATTTTTCTGATCTTGAAAGTAATATCCATGCTTTGTAATTAATTCTTGTCAGAGATGTGTCTTGAGCTTCCTTGGCTAATGAATTAATTTCTTGACTTATGAATTAATTCCTTAGCTCATGAATTAATTCCTTGGCTTATGAATTAATTCCTTGGCTCAATATTTAATTCTTTGCTCTTTTTGACTTAAATGCTCTCAGTGGGATTCGAACTCAACTTCTAGAACCGTGACTCATAGCGTAGCTCCTTAATTAAATCTTTGGCTGATCTTTTTAAATTTGCTTCCATTAAGAATTGATGCATGGATCAAATCAGCGTAGCTCCTTAATTAATAAATAAGAGCGTGGCTCATTTCCTTCATAAAATAGACCATGGCTCATTATTTAAAATGTTCCTCATGAGTGTTGATCCCTGGTTTTTCTTCAATATCAATCGTAGCTCATCTCCTTGAATAAATTTAGAGCGTGACTCCTCCTATTTAATTAAATTTGAGCCAAGCTTCCTTTTAATTCCAATCCTTAGCTGATTCCTTTTATGAAATAGGAACCGTGGCTCATCCTTAAATAAATTGAGATCAGACCTTAGCTCCTCTCTATTTTCAATCCTTAGCTGATTCCTTTTATGAAATAGGAACCGTGGCTCATCCTTAAATAAAATGTTCCAAGCGTGATTTAACCTTCATAAAATTAATTTCTTGGCTGATTTTAGAGATCCATTTGTAGCTCTTCTTCTTTCTTGGCTTCTTCAAGAAATTCCTGGACTTAAATATTTCTTGTTCTTAATCAAAATAAAATGACTCAAAATTCAAATAAAAATTGGGAGTCTAAAATTTTTATCCTAAAATACAATTTGGCTCATCAAAATCTAATTACAATTTATTCCTAACAATTTCCCCCTTTTTGATGATGCCAAAATCTATACTCAGTCATTTGGCTTAGTCTTGAAAATATTTTGAATTTTTTTTTTAAAATTTTATTTTGACTAGCCATAGATGAGTTTAACAAAGATATATGACCTGTAAGAATTGTTTTTAGATAACTAGAGATTCGTACATGCATATCTGAGGAAAAAAAAATAACTCCTTCCTCATTTTTATTGAACCAGATTCTCAGGCATGCATTTGATACAAGCTAGATCTAAAAACAGTTCTTAAAACATGATAAGCATAAACGATCAAGCACCACATAATAACATAAACACAAAATACCAACATATTGTTAATATTACATAGCAGTAAGGTAGTTCAAAAAAAAAAAAAAGATTATACATTACTAAATAGTCATGCTTTTGATTTTTCCATGGATCTTTTCTCCAGCATCTTGTTGATGTGTTCCCTGAGCTTCCTGAAGTCTTCAACATACTCATCAACAAAATATTCATCATAAACTTTGCCAGTGATGTAGTAGTTGTAGGATTCTATGACATTGTTTCCTGGCAATACACCTAGCACAAACCATTTGACACATTCTTCAAATGATCTCCCATCACTTAGATATTCTCCTTTGTGACCTGCATACTGCTCAATTTCTTTTAACATGTTAATATTTGAATTTGCTGGGCTTTTCCCTTTCTTCAGTTCTTGATTCTTCTTTGCAACCCATAGTCTTTGATCTCCTTGCGGTTGCTTCCTCATGATAGCAAGAACATCCTCCATGGTATAGGGAGTTGTTCTGTCATCACTAAAATATTGTATAGCTCCAAATTTTGGTCTGGGATCCTTAGATGCAAAACCTGCAAATCCAAAAACTCCTTTTCCTTTTCCTTTCGCAACATTACTTTCAACAGGAATAGAGGTTCCAAGAGCCAAATGACTACTCTCTTCCCCTTTTTTGGCATAATCAAACAACTTCTCAACATTACTATCAATTTTATCTACTTTAGCAGTATGCTCACATCTAAAAGTAGATAACTCATTATGCAAAGCAGAGATTTGATCTTCTTGTTGGTGAATTACCTTTTGTAGACTTTGGCATTGAGCTAGTGTGAAGTTGTTACCTCTGTAACTTTCAGCTTCAATTTTCTTTGACAATGCTGCAAATTTTTCATCCCAACACTTTTCTTTCTTCTCATTGTATTCTTGCATTGCATCATTTAAGTTTTTCAAGTGATCACTTAACCTTTTCATCTGCTTGTAGATGTCTTCATAGATATGTCTCTGAATATCTCCCCTAACTTCCATTGCATTGGCAATCCTTGTGCTGATATCTTCTTGACACTCATTCACTTTGATAAATAAACTGCTCAACAAGTTTTCATCATCTTCAACCATATTCTTGGTCAGATTCTTCTTCATTTGCTTTAATTGAGTGGCTAATTCCATTTCTTTCTGGTGAATGGGAACTGTGATGAAGTACATTCCCTCTTTTTCAGTTAGCACCACCATCTCATCATCAGCTTTACTTGAATCAGAAGATTCGGACATGATAATTTTCCTTCTCTTGGTTGATTTCAAGCTTGCTTCATCATCATCAGATTCAAAATCTTGCAAGTGTGCTTCATCAATCACCTGTGTATCAATAAGATCATCAAACAAATTTTCATTAGTATCTTCCAAAGTGTTTGGAAGATTTTCAGTAGTATCCATCTCATGTGATTGTGGTGCAGCTGGCACGTCTGTTGTGTTTCCATGTTGACTTTCATCCAAATTAGTTTCCACCAAAGTCTCATCCTGATCGAGCAGTAACTACCCCTTCACAGATTGCTTCAACTGGAACTGTAACTAAATATGAAATACTCTCAGCATTAGTCACATTAGGAATCATGACTTGTTCCTCAACTTCAGTTGCTATCTCCTTCTCAACTGGTTCCTCAACTAGATTCTCAGCTGGCACTTCAAATTGAGCTTCATTTGTGACACATGCCTCAACTAGATTCTCAACTACAACCGTGACTCGATCCTGCTCTGGAACCGTGACTGGTTCCACATCTTGTTCCTCATTTTGTTCCTCAATTGTAATTTGAACTGGTACCTCATTCAGAATTTGAATTTCCCTCTCATTTGCATTCGAAGGACCTTCTCCCTGTGTGATGGCGTTTCCATCATGTTGAAAGATTGAAGCTTCTTCTGGAAAGTGGTGAAAATCCATAATTGATCTCTGCAATCCTTTTTGGAGATTTACTTGATCTAACTCTTCAAAATCTTCAACAGATAGTGTATAGAAACTTTCCTCCATAACCGGCAACTTTTCTTTAAATCTTGCCAACTTTGCCTGTACTTTGTTTGTATAAGCTTTTTCAATTGTAGACTGGATAGCAGTGGCTATATCCCTGGTTCCTAGCCAATCAAGTGCAACTAATTCTTCCTTCTCAATCTCAGGTCCAGCTCTGGAAATATGAGATTGATACTCTTCTAAACTCCATTTTCTCCATTCTTTTACCCTCAACAACTCAATAGCAAATATTGGATCTTCGTAAAAAAAAAAGGCTCACTCCCCTTTTCCAGAATATTTGCCTCAAGTTGGGAGTCCAGTCCTTCAATTTTTAGTGGAGATATAAGAGCTTCATTATTTGTAAATTCAGTTGGCAGTGATGGTGGATATGGTTGATGGTCCCCAGTTGGCATGACAGGCACAATGGTTGTTTCAATCAAATTTGAAGTTCCTAATCATCATTTGCAGACTCCATAACCACCAGGGTGTTTCATTTGATCCTAGCCCTTCAGAAATTCTAGAAGTTCTCTTTGCTGGCCTTCCTCTTTTCTTTTTAGGAACATTGGAACCCACAGTATCTCTGTTGGTGGTAGAAGCCTCAGTAGGTTTCCTCCTTCTCAAGGTTTTAGGGTTCCTAAACAAATATTTGAAGCTAGCAACATTCTTTGACTTTCTTAGGGGCACTCCCTTCTTCCTCATAATCTCAGAGATAACAAAACCATAACCCACATGTTGCTTCAATTTCTTGACTACAAAAGTTTCATCAGGTTTAGCATTCTTACAGCAATGTTATTGTAAACATACCCAGCCCAATTAAACTTAATTCCCTGCCATAGTCTATTCATCAAGACAATTTTCTGTGTCTTTATCTCATCTAGGCTAGATGTCTTACAATCTAAGCATTTGTATAATATGTCAATGAATTTTTCAAACTCCCACTGTTCTTAAAACCAGAAAATTTTGGTGTAACAGACTAATTTTCCCCTCGAATTAAAGAACAAAATTTTCTTGGTGATCAAACACATGATTATCAACCTTCTAAGTCAGTTTTAGGCCAATCAGATATATCCCTTAGGTCACTAGGCATTATCTCAACAGGGGTTTCATTCACAATAGACTTGATAGATAGATTATCTATTGATGAATGTAAGTAAAACTCAGCAACATCTTCTTCATATATACCAGAGAATGGATAGGTACATAACATGAGTATGCCACTGTTCTTTAGAGCTTGAATAATTTGATTTACCAAATTTTTGTCGTCGACCACATTGAGAAAATCGGGAACGTGCAGTATTTGCCCAATGTGAGTCTGCTTTGCCAGTTGAGCTAGGGTAGGAATCTGCTTTGCCAGTTGAGCAGGGTAGGCTTCTCCAAATTTTCTTGTTCTTCTGCCCCATTGTTGAGAGATTTTCAGAGAGATTGGCGGTGGGTTGACTGGATAGTGTGTTTGAGTGGGTTTCTTTTGGTAGTGAATGGGTTTCAGAGTTTGAAGGTGAAGGGTTTTATACGTTGTATGGGAGAAGGGTGTGTAGTGTGTTTTCTCATTTTTGCCCCAAAAGGATGGCTTATAACTATTAAGAAAAAAGGGTAAGATAAGGAGTTTTTTTTTGAGGTGGCGCCAATTCTGATGGATTTCATCATTAGGAAGACATGGGCATTAAATGCCATGCAAACCTAATGTGTAGGTTTAGAAGAATGTCTGACTATGGCCACTCTAGAGAAGAAAATGTTAGAATTATATAAGACTTAGAACACTCTGGGATAATTATAAAACATATAGGAAAACAGATTTTTCTATGAAAACTAATTTTCATGGTTTGATGAATACGTTTATTTTAAACAAAAAGATTAACCAAAATAGACCTTGGAATTTTGGGAAATTTAAAAAAAAATTATTCACGAAAGAAAAATAAATATTGGACATATTTGAGGAAATTGAGACCATTTTAAAAGCTTGTGCCCAACAATTGGGATAATTATAAGTATGTATATATATAGGCATATAAAGAAAATATTAATATACATGATTAATTACATAAGTCACAAGATAAAGGCATCTAACAAATATTCTATAAGAGAAATATTTTGGAAACAAAGTTATAAAATATTTAAGCAAGTAAAAATATTTTCTATAAAGCAAGTATATGGAATAATAAAGTTTCCCAAAACAATTTAAAGAAATGAAGCATAAGGAATTATCCTTGGCTCATGCGTGACTCATAAGGAAGTTTAACAAATTTTGCCACAAAATATTTAATGAATTTTATGCATAAAAAGGCAAATTATTCACATAGCATATTTCACATGCTCAGAATGTCAAAGATTCATGCTTCAAGACTTAAATCTTGTCCTAAGCTTATTCCTAAGCTCAATTTACACTTTCATGCATACACATGCATTCAAGAGACACGTAGCAAATTGTATAATCCATGCACACAATACTCATATTTAATCAATTAAATCACACGGGTGACATAGCATCTAGGCTCAAATTAATAAATAGTCAAGTTTGCTAGATACAAAAGAAATTCAAAATCAAGCCTTACATAAACCTAAACTCATACCTAGGTTTAGACCTAAGCTTTATGATTGTGAGCTTAGCTTTATATAAGTCTTCATGCACACACATATGTTACGAGAAAATTCCCGAACATGTGCTCAAATATCATGTAACAAAATATTTTGTGTGTGTACTCTAAGAATTGTGGAATAAGTGTGACAAACACATATAATAATATCATATAAATCACATAGAAAATTGAGAATATAATAAGAAATGTTTTAGAGAATAATTAAGTACTTAGCTCAACTCAATCATGCCCATCTCATGCCTTAGTGTTGCAAATCTCGTCTCGCACAAGGGCTTAGTGAGAATGTCGGCAATTTGATTTTCTGTAGGGATGTATTCGATCTTTAGATCTTTCTTGTCAACGTGATCCCTAATAAAGTGATGTCGAATATCGATGTGTTTAGTTCTGGAGTGAAGCACTGGATTTTGTGTGATAGCAATAGCACTAGTATTGTCACAGAAAATACTAATGTCTGCGCATTTTATTCCATAATCCATTAGTTGTTACTTCATCCACAATATTTGTGCAGAACAGCTTCTTGCAGCAATGTATTCGGCCTCGGCAATACTGGTTGCTATTGAATTTTGCTTTTTGCTGAACCAAGATACAAGCTTTCCCCCTAAGAACTGGCATGTCCCGGAGGTGCTTTTTCTATCTATTTTGCATCCTGCAAAGTCAGCATCTGAAAACCAGTTAGAGTAAAATCAGTACCTTTAGGATACCACAACCCTACATTGATTGTGCCCTTCAAATATCTTATGATTTTCTTTGTGGCAGTGAGATGACTCTCTTTTGGATTTGATTGAAATCTTGCACATACTCCCACGACATAAGATATGTTTGGCCTGCTTGCAGTGAGATATAGGAGTGAACCAATCATTCCTCTATATTTTGTTTGATCGACATCCTTTCCATCTTCATTTTTGTCTAGCCTCAATGATGTGCTCATTGGTATTTTCACTGAAGATTTACCATCAAGGCCAAATTTCTTAATCAAGTCTTTGGTATACTTGGCTTGATTGATGAATATTCCTTCTTTCAATTGTTTGACTTGTAAGCCCAAGAAGTAATTTAATTCACCCATCATGCTCATCTCAAACCTATTCTACATAAGCTTAGAGAACTTTTCATACAAAGAATTATTAGTACTACCAAATATAATATCAACATAAATTTGTACTAATAAAATGTGGTTTACTTCTTGAATTCTAAATAAAGTTTTATCAACAAGGCCTTTGGTGAAGCCACAACTAATTAAGAACATTGATAGAGTATCATACCAAGCTCTAGGTGCATATTTCAACCCATACAATGCCTTCTTTAGTTTATAGACTTTATCACCTTCGCCTTTTACCTCGAAACCTGGGGTTGTTCGACATACACCTCTTCCTCGAGTAATCCATTCAAGAATGCACTTTTGATGTCCATTTGATAAACTGTGAAGTTTTTGAATGCGGCGTAAGCTAGAAAAATTCTGATTGCTTCAAGTCTTGCAACTGGTGCAAAGGTCTCATCAAAATCAATTCCTTCTTCTTGTGAGTACCCCTTTGCTACTAGTCTTGCTTTATTTCTAACAATCACCCCGTCTTCATTTGCTTTGTTCCTAAAGACCCACTTTGCACCAACAACATTATGATTCTTTGGTCTTGGAACAAGCTCCCAAACTTCATTTCTTTTGAATTGATTGAGCTCTTCTTGCATAGCATCTATCCAGCTTGGATCGCTTAGAGCTTCGTCCATCTCCTTCGGTTCAATTTGTGACAAGAAACACGTGAATAAGGCGTCTCTTGTTACAGATCTTGTCTTTACGCCATCTCGCACATTTCCAATGACTTGTTTTGGAGGGTGATCCCTTAACCATCTTAGATCTGGCTCAAAGGTGTTTGAGCTTCTCATGGTGTTGGCTTGCTGTGTGCTTGTGGTTGGTAGGTCTTCGACTCTTTCATTAGTTTCGACCTCATTTCCAGCTTCACTTGCATGTCCATCATTAATTTCATCTCCAACTAACTTCATTTCTTTCTATTGTGTGGTGGATGGGATTTTCTAGAGAATTAATTTCTAACTCATGTAATCCCTGCACAACATCATCTCCGCACAATTCATTAGTATCACAAAAATCAATTTGACTTTCTTTACCATCATTCACAACTTGCATAACATTTTTGGCATTGTCTTTCTCATCAAATACGACGTGTATGGATTCTTCTACTACCATTGTCCTTTTATTCAAAATTCTGAATGCCTTGCTGGTAGTCGAATAACCTAAGAAGATTCCTTCATCTGCACGCTCATCAAAAGTTCTTAGATGCATTTTATCATTAACATGAATAAAGCATTTGCAACCAAAAGAATGAAAATAGTTAATGTTAGGTTTTCTCCATTTCCAAAGTTCGTATGGCATCTTGTTGTACTGCTTGTGGATCATGCTTCTATTTTGAGTATAGCAAGCAGTGTTAATTGCTTCCGCCCAATAACGTTTAGGGAGTTCGGCTGCTGAAATAATCACACGTGCAGCTTCTTTGAGTGTTCGATTTCTTTTCTCAGCTACACCATTTTGCTGAGGTGTTCTTGCGACAGACAATTGGTGAGAGATTCCTTGTGAATTGCAGAATGATTGAATTATGCTATTCACGAACTCGGTTCCTCGATCAGTTCAGATTTTTTATATTTGCATTTCTTTCTCGTTTTGGAGTTTCTTCAATAGCTTTGGCAATGCTTGCTCAACTTCATTCTTCTTCTTGAGAAATGTAGTCAAAGTGTACCTAGAAAAATCATCATCAACAACAAGAGTATATTTCTTACCACTTACACTTACTGGATCAACTGGACCGAATAGATCCATGTGAAGTAGGCTTAGTGGTCTTGAGGTTGACTCATGTGTCTTTGACTTGAATGATGATTTTATTTGCTTTTCCTTTTGACATGCATCACATACTTGGTCCTTTTTATAGACTGTCTAGTAAACCTTCTACAAGGTTTTTCCTTGCAAGTTGAATGATAGTCTTGAAGTTTAAGTGATTGAGCTTCCTATGCCATTCCCAACTAGTCACGTTTGAGTTGTTGGCAACTAGGCATACTGAGCTTTCGGCAGTGTTCCAGTCTACAACATACATATTCTTTCTTCTTGTTCCTGTAAGTACTACTTCATTTGTAGACTCATTTTTGACTTGACATTTGTCTTTAAAAAATTCAACAAGGTAGCCTTTGTCGCAAAATTGACTTGTGCTCAGCAGGTTGAATTTTAATCCTTCGACGTAGGAAACATCTTCTATTTTCAAACCATTCTTGATAACTGTTCCTACTCCTTTGGTGATGCCATGATTTCCACTTCCACCAAAAATGACTTTTGGTCCTTTGACTTCCTTGAGTTGTACTAGGTTTGACTTTTCTTCGGTCATATGCCGTGAACATCCACTGTCAAAGTACCAAGTATCCTACAAAAAAGATTAGTTCATTTTAGGTACCACACTTGTTTGGGTCCTTCACTGTTAGTAATTTTTGGTAGCCAAATCCACCTAGATCCCATTAATCCAAGACTGGTGGTTTGTAACCATTGAGAACTTTATAGTTATAATAAATCCGTGAAAATTGTTTTGGTGCTTGGTTTTGAAAATTCATTTTGTTGTTTGGCACTCGAGAAGTAGATTGTTGTTTAAGCCTGTGGAAGTTGGTAAATCTAGCATTGTTCCATGGTTTGGCTTCATACAACCAATCTTGTTTGGTGGGATAAAGTCTCCCAGCCCCATTCATAGAAAAACCTCCCTTTTTCCTATGGGTTCTTTGTGCACTAAACTCGTTGGTCTCATGTTGAGAAACAAACTTATGCGCTTTAAGCGTTTTCTGCTTTGGCGGAGTAATATTATTATGTTTTGCCTTTGCAGTACTTTTTACGACATTAGTTTGGTAACCAACTCCTCGTCTCATTGTGCTATCTTGACTCTTAACGGATTTTACTACTTGAACTTTATTGATTAAAGGTGTAATAGAATTAGTCAGGTTTTCAGGGGTTTTAGAACATATAGGATTGTAGCAAAGTCTGGCTTTATCTCCTGAGGGTTTTTGCATATTTACCATTTTATCCATTATCTTGGATGAATTTGTAAACGTAGCTATAGTTGCCCTTAGGTTATGTTCTCTAACCTCTCTTGATTTGCACTCTTCTTGAAGACAAATTACTTCAGCCTTCAAGTTTCTCACTTCAAATAGAGCATTTTGCAATTTTTCAGTCATTTCTTCTTTTTTCAAGAATTAGAAGATTATTGCGCTCTTTGAGTTGAGAATGAGTAGTCATAATCTCTTGACAATCCTTCATTAGGTTAACGATGGATTCTCTCGAGTTAAATGATGAAGTAACTGAGTCAAAGGTGTTAGAAGTTACCTCTTCTTCATCTATTTCGTGAGCCATTAAGCATTCTTCATCTGAATCCAATTCTATTGTCTTGCTCACCAAGCAGCATAGAGTCGTGTCTTCTTCTGATGATTGACTTTCATCACTAGATGATGATTCTTCTGACTCATTTAATTCAACTGGTTCATTTCCGATGAGTGCTTTTCTTCTATCTTTTCTAGGATTTCTTTCCCTTGATTCGAACTTTTCCTGTGAGGATTCAATAGGATTTTTACCTTGATTTTTACTCACTTTGGGATAGGACATTCAGCTATGAAGTGTCCTGGCCTTCTGCAGTTGTAGGATAGATTTGTGTTTTTTTCGACTATTTCTTTTCTTGGCTTTCTGGAGGAACTTCCTTGATTTCCTTGGGTTGGCTTTTTGAAGTTGTTCTTTCTCATGAATTTTTTGAATTTCCTAACAAATAGAGCAAACTGTCTATCAGTCATAAAATTTATATCATCTACTAACCTTAAGGAGGATGGTTGTTCGTCAATGAGAGTCGTTGTTCTTTCTTCACGTTCATCTTCTCCTTTCGCCTTCATTTCAAACTCGTAAGCTTTCAGATCACTAAAAGCTTATCCGTAGAGAGAGTTCTGAGATCTCTATGATCTCTCATTGCTGCTACTTTCATATCCAACTTGAAGGTAGTCCACGTAATACTTTGAGAGATATTTCTTTCTGAGTAATGGTTTTACCCAGATCATTTATCTCTCCTAATATTTTGATCATCCTTGCTTCCATGTCGGCTATACTTTCATTTGAAAGCATTTTGAAGTCTTCAAATTTCTTCATGGCAATTGTTAGCTTATTGTCTTTTTCCTGTTCGTCTCCTTCGCCTATTTTGATGAGTGCCTCCCATATTTCTTCGGCAGTTTTGCACTTCCTTATTTTTGGAAATATGGTATCATCAACGGCTTTGAACAAAATATCATTGGCAATGTTGTCCAAGTTATTTCGTATTCTATCGTTAGAAGTTCATTCCGGCTTTGGCTTTTGTATGTACTGAGGAGCATCCGGTGATAGGACAAATGCCGTGTTAGCCTTCAATATTTCTATTGAGCCATTTGAGATTACTTCCCACATTTCATCGTGTAATGCAGATAAATGTACTTGCATACGTATTTTCCAATCATCAAATTTGTCAAGCGAGAATAATAAGTTTTGAGCTAAATCTCTCTTCATTTTGAAGTTAAGATCTGTCTAGCCGTCAATGATTGACTCAAATAGACAACGTGCTCTAATACCACTTGTTGGTCACGGTTGGGTGGTGAAAAGTCTAGAGGGGGTGAATAGACTTTTCAAACAAATTAAAATTTGTAACACTTCGTAATTTCAACTCCAAATAAAATAAAATTTCACTTGAAGTGCATAGCGGAATATTTGAGTGTAAAGTGTTGTAATAAAAATGAAGTGATAATGTAGAGATTTACTGCATGCAATATGATATAAAAACTTGAAATAGCTCAAATAAGATTTATGCAAAAATTAGCTTGCATGCAAACGTGAGAAGTGTCAAACCCATATAGGTTAGTGCAAAGAGATAATGTGAATAGTAATTGGGTTAGCAAGTGATTAGCATGCAATGATGAATGTGCTATAAGTAAAAATAATGAGTAAAGAGAGAAAGAGATTTATAGTGCTTCGGAGGTGATGTAATCCTCCTACTCCACTCTACTCCTTTCACTCCAAGGAGGAATTCACTATATATCTTCTGTCACCAAGATACAATAGTGATTGCACCAGTGCTAGTTCTTCTAACTCAGCACTTCTACAACTTCTCCTTAGTGCCTTGAACACAAAGCCAGCAATAATCTCACTTCGAGTGCCTCTGCACAAAGTTTGCACTCCCTAGGGCTTTCACAACTCCTCTGCTACTCAACCCTCTACCCACACTCAGTAGGGAATTTGTTTTACAAGGGAAACAATTTTTCTTTCTTTCTCCAACTCTAAGAGACTCTCCGAATATTTATTTGAAATAGCTTAGTCTCTAGATGAAATATTGAAGAATTTCACTCTCTTAATTTTTGTATAGCACTTGTATTCAGCATGCGTAGAATTTGTGTTGTGTGATTGGTTGTTCTTCTTCTTCAAGTCTTCATCTATTTATAGCTGTGGATTTTGAAGTTGCCCGTTGGAGATAGGCAATTTCAAAATTTGAAATCTTGTACTTGAGATCTTGCTGTGTAGAAATGTTGAAAATAATTTCAACTTTTATCAGATGTCAGGATGATTTTTGACTTTGTAATATTTTTCTGATCTTGAAAGTAATATCCAATGCTTTGTAATTAATTCTTGTCAGAGATGTGTCTTGAGCTTCCTTGGCTGATCAATATATTCCTTGGCTAATGAATTAATTTCTTTCCTTATGAATTAATTCCTTGGCTCAATATTTAATCCTTTGCTCTTTTTGAATTAACTGCTCTCTGTGGGATTCGAACTCAGCTTCTAGGACCGTGACTCATAGCGTAGCTCCTTAATTAAATCCTTGGCTGATCCTTTTAATTTTGCTTCCATTAGGAATTGATGCATGGATCAAATCAGCGTAGCTCCTTAATTAATAAATAAGAGTGTGGCTCATTTCCTTCATAAAATAGAGACCGTGGCTCATTATTTAAAATGTTTCTCATGAGTGTTGATCCCTGGTTTTTCTTCAATATCAACCGTAGCTCATCTCATTGAATAAATTTAGAGCTTGACTCCTCCTATTTAATTAAATTTGAGCGTAGCTTCCTTTTAATTCCAATCCTTAGCTGATTCCTTTTATGAAATAGGAACCGTGGCTTATCCTTAAATAAATTGAGACCTTAGCTCATCTCTATTTCCAATCCTTAGCTGATTCCTTTTATGAAATAGGAACCGTGGATCATCCTTAAATAAAATGTTCCAAGCATGATTTAACCTTCATCAAATTAATTTCTTGCCTGATTTTAGAGATCCATCTGTAGCTCTTCTTCTTTCTTGGCTTCTTCAAGAAATTCCTGGACATAAATATTTCTTGTTCTTGATCAAAATAAAATGACTCAAAATTCAAATAAAAATTGGGGGTCTAAAATTTTTATCCTAAAATACAATTTGGCTCATCAAAATCTAATTACAATTTATTCATAACAAGAGATTAAAAGCATTGATACATACTGCTAGGTGTCACTCATGACTTACGAGTTATTTAATAATAAGTTATTAAATATTACTTGTTGCTAGGTTGACTATGGACCTAGAAAGTCACTCCTTAATGATTCGTGGTAATGCTGAGGACTTTAAAAGAAATCGATAAAGAGTTATAGATATTGAATTAACACATTAATAACTGATTAATGAATTAATTCAATATGGGGTAGTTTTGGGCTTTTAAAGGCTAGCACCTTTAGGCCCAAACTAGGCTATATACCTTACACTCTTTCTTAAGACAGAGAAGTGAAATATAGATTTGTCAGAAAAGTGTTTTCACCTAAAATCTCTAGGAGTTCTCGCGTGCCCGGCCGGTGGACGGACTAGAGGCCGGATAATTGGACGGTCCAAGCTGTTGATTTTGTCAAAGCACGCTTCAAGGGTAAAACATTCTAACTCCCTCTTTTATATAGAATCTGAGAAAAAACGATATGATGTTTCTGCTGCGCTTGTATGAATTTTTCTAACATATAATGACCCTCGTATTACCATTTACCAAACTCACTCATTCACAGAGAAGGGTGCTTCAACCATGCCTATAATATCTCAATCAATCTGCTAGTGCTTGCCCCCACTGACTTTGCAAAAGGATTCTGCTTGTTCAGTTAGGCTTGTGGAATGCAGGTGCATTCTTTCAAGCTTCAATCATTGTTGATCTTCATTTCCTGAAATTCTTTAGAAATTCCATTCCTATGATTCCCTGAAATTCTAACTTCATTGAATGTTAGATTACTTTAAGAAGAAATTCTTGCAAATATGCATTGGGAAAATTATTGTGTGGATCACAGTTCAAAATGATTTATTTTTAATGTTAAAAAAATTTCATTGCTCCTCACGTGTGTTAGAATAATGAACATTTTGAGGTAAGATAATGTATTTTATAAGTTAGAATAATGTACT
>CM008334.1:35969127-35985935 GCA_002525835.2 Ipomoea batatas | reverse complement strand
GTTTCGTCCAGTGTCTCTTCTAGCGTCACCCTGATTATGGTAATTTCTTTGTTTTCGTTGCGCAATCATCCAGCTACCATATTTGTCTCCCAACGGTCCCTTTACTTCCGTGTGTTGCGCCTTCTCTCTCCCAGCTTTCCATGTGGGTTCTGGCCACATTTCCGGTGCTGTTTTGTCAACCTCCACCGGCACTCCGTCATCGGTTTCCGGCGCCACCTCTTCTGGCATGTTTTCCGCCATCTTGCACCTTTCTTTCCGATGACCCACCATTCCACATTTGAAACACTCAAGGTGTAGACCTTCGTATTCGATGGTTCTCCTTTTGTTTCTGGGAGTGAATCTTGCAAGCAGGGGTTTCGTGATGTCAACTTCTACACATACTCTCGCGAATAGTCCGCGTGATGCCATACTTGTCGCGTGATCGACCTTCCTCGCAGTCCTGATCATATCTCCCACCCTCATCAAGAAATCGTAATCATAGTATTCAATCGGGAGACATGGAAATCTTACCCACACTAGAAGTTTCTGAGTTTCTTCGCGCATAGGGTCAAAATCCGGTTCCCATTCTTTCACCGCGAGACAATGGTCTAAAACCGTCCATGGACCTTCCAGCCGTGCGTGCTCATAGTCTGTTACGGACGCAAAGCGAGCCAGAAAATAACCGTTCTGAATGGCGATGAGATCCATCCCACACTTGGGAGCCCAAATGGTTCTTAAGCGTCTCAGGAGGTAGTTGTATCCAACCACTTTGCCTAAGACCTTTATGATCAGCGTGTTCTCCCAGCGTTTCCTCATTCTCCTCTTCTCTTCCTTCGTTAACTTCACCACTGGGCAATCTGGATCACCATCCTCTTGTTCGCCAACTTCATCATTAGAGACTTCGTCCGTAACGTTTTCCTTCTCATATCGCCCGGTCAGGGCGCCCTTGAATGAAATCGCTGGCTTTCGCGTAGGTTGGCTAGGCGCTCCGGTCTGTTCCTCCACCGGATCAGCCGTTATCGGCATGGTTTCTTCGTGTTCCATTTCCACAAACTCCATGGGTACATCCTCCCTCTCCGCACGCCCTCTCTTCGTTTTCTTATTGCTTCGCTTGAGGAGATTTGCCTCCTCCGTCGAAACTCCGGTCGGCTGTTGGTTGTTCGTAGTGCTAGAGAGCATTTTCGCTAGGTTTATTAGAAACTAGTTTTATACGCACATTGCGCGAAAGTGTTAATGCCCAATGTTTATATTTAAATAAATATTTGAAAGTATATTAATGCAAGATTATATAGGAGAAGTTTAAACATGGGTAATTGAATGTCGAATTTTTTTATTTAAATATCTAACTCAAAGTATATGAATCCAAGATAATATAGAAAATTCATTATAATTATTACTAAAATAAATGTTTGCAACCTTGTAAAATCGATAGTCTAAATATTTGATCTAAAAATGATAGTCTAAATAAATACTACTTTTAATTTGAATTTTTCTAAGTGTTCTTAATTCTCTTTTAAGTAACATTGTCATTGTCTTCATCTTTACTATTTGTTCTCTTCCTTTTTGTTGGTAGTGTGTTATTTGCAATTCGGTTATTGTTGGTAGCATAGATGACAACGTCATGCAATGAGATTATGATACAGGAGCTATGGACTTTTTTTAGGTGTTCTGCTTGGGGTTCATTTGGTTCAACCATTATTGTTGAATGAGTTATTATCGATAAAGAAATCCCTAGTTTAAGAAAAAAGATTAAATAAGTTAACAAAATTTTGAAAATTTAAAATATTATGTATTCCAAAGATATTAAAATGTAGTTTCTCGTTTCAATTTGCTAGGTAATGGATTATTTGAGTACTTTCATTGTCAACAAATCCCCCAAGTAGTTAATATGATTGGTTTCAAACTATTCTTTTTTATTTTTTTCATGGTATTAAAGAAATACATATGTATCATTTTTTGGTTAACTACTAATTTATTTAATTCAATAAGAGTAAAATAGAGCGATTCCGCTTCAATTTGTTGGGTTATTATTTGAGTACTCTCTTTGTTAACCAATCCCCAAGTAGTTAATATAATTAGCTTCAAATTATTTAAAAAAAATTTCATAGTATTAATAAAATACTTGGTAAATAAATATATAACATTATTTTGTACTATAATTTTGATATTTAATTACAAGATATTGTAAAAATAAGATAATGGACAATGTAATGAATATCAATTGATAAATTTGAACGTAAAGAATCTTTACATGAGAGAAAATAAAGACAATTTAACTAATGAAATTATTTCTCTTATTTAATTTAATTTTTTGACAATGAATATTTTTTTCAAATAAAGGTATTGTAGACACATATATAATTCTAAATTAAAGAAATACATATGTATCATTTTTTGTTGTAGCTACTAATTTATTTAATTTAATAAGAGTAAAATAGAGTGAGAAACTTAATTATGTCAAATTTGATTGAGATGAGGTTCGAACCTAAGACCTTTCTTATAGAAATTAATGGGTAAGTTAAAAGTTAACGGAATATTAACGGAGAAGATAATATTTAACGGAAAACTTAACGGATAATCATAAAAGTAAGGTTAAATTAGGTAATCTCTATTAATAATATTATTCTGAATTATCTTAACCATCTATTTGATTAAATAATTAATCTGAACCATCCATTTGATTAAATAATTTGACCGCCATTTTTTCTACCCATTTTAGGCCTAACTCTCTTTGGCTCTTATTAGTATAGTAGATTATATTGTATTTTAGTTTTAATAGTATGCACCACATATTAACATTTTAAATACAAACATTAAAATTTTAATAATATAATAATAATTACCAAAATAGTAAAAAAAAAACAATTTAATAGAATTGTAACGAAATGTGATTTTAGCGATGGAATACATTATCAATATGACGACGAAATTGGTGACAGAAAGATCTTTGTCGCCTAAAATGTGACACAATTTGTTCCGTTGTTTTTTAAACGGAATTTTGTGACGGAATATAAAATTTGCAACAGAAAAGTTAACGATGGAATTGTGACAATAATAATTTCTGTCGTTACATTTCACGACATATATATGTGACGGAATATGAGTTTCGTGACAGAATTTATTTTCTCGCAATGGCAACGTAAGGAAACATTTCTGTTGTCAAAACTGCGACAGACTCGCGACGGAATGATTTCCGTTGTATTCTTTGCGACGGAAAAATTCCGTTGCCGTTTTCTGTGCCACCACTCACGATGGATTATTTCAGTCATGAAATGAAATTCGACAAACCTAGACTACAGAATGGATTTTGTTGTGAAAATGCAAAATTTCGTCGTAAAACGCGTTTCGCGACGGAATTTTGCGTTTTCGCGAAGAAATTTTTCCGTCTCAAATTGCTATTTTTCTTGTGGATGTGGCTTTCATACATCAAAGAAACTTCAGTAGGGCAAAATCTCAAATACTCTGTCAGACCGGGGAGTGAGAATCCCTTAGGGTAGGGGATTCAACCTTTGGGAAGAAAGAAACTTCAATTAGGGAAAATTCCCTATTAATAAGAGTGGCATTATTACTTGTGAGATTAGATCACCTTGCCAAATTTGTATAATTAATCCTTGTTCTCACTAATAAGAGTTTGACAATATCGATATATAGGATTAGACTACCTCATCAAATCTTTGAAATTTGAAGTATAATTTAGAGCATTCCTAAGAGTTTAATTTTTAGGATGATATGACCTTGTGGTTTAGTGGCACCCGGTTTACACTTTCACATGGATGGGAGTGGGTTCAAGCCTTAGTGGAAATGGCTGTTTGTGCTTCACCAGGTTGAGAAAGTAGCTATGAACAGTGGACTTTTTTGCCCCCGCACCTCAATTGCAGTAATTCATCATTTTCTCTCTCCTCGCACTTCTCTCATCCAACCCAACCTACAAAAATCATGTAAAATCATTTATGGGCTTGCTCTTAGAAGTAATAAATTACACTCTTTTTAGATTTTTTTTTAAAGGGATGTGAAACTTTGAATCTCATATTTCATCCTCCATTAAATGTAGCTAGAAAAAGTAGTGAAAATGAGAGGTGAGTTTGCAACCATCAAAATATCATCCCGAGGACCACAAGGCATTCAGATGATGCTAGGTGAGGAAATCTCAAAATCAGATCACATTCCTAGCTATAGCAATACATTGAATACATATGATCCACCTCAACCTCTCAAATCGCTTATTATGAGTGGGTGAATTTAAAAGAGTGGGATTTCTATATTTCTTTTTTCATAGTTCACAACTTAACTTTTGATAGTATTCATATGTATGTAGACAATTTCTACAATCTAAAATAAAATTCATCAAAAACAAGCCCGAATATTCAACAAAAATTCAAAACGTATGATATTCATATTTTCCTTAAAATCGATTCACTTCCGCTATTTTAAGTGGTAAATGTATACTATAAATTTAATTTTTTTGTTATACAGTTAATTAATGAATATAAAATATTGTTTCCTTTGGAAGAATACAAGTATTGTGGAGACAGGTCAATGTGCATTTTTCCAAACAAAAATAGGGATATGGATCACTTGCTTACCTAATTAGGTGAAAATGATCAAATACAAGCTTATTATGTAGTTCTCTACTCCTATGGTTTCATCACTTTTCTTCTGAATACATCTATTCTTGCCCACAATCTGCCACCCAAAAACTAACTGAGCTACCCGTACAGGCAGAATACATCTAATTTGGATTTACTATTAGTACTGTACAGAATTGGGATTGTATACAAACAAGTATATAACAAATGCTGGGCTCCTGCTGCCATCAACTAAGGTCAGGTTCACCGCAAAATGCATCTCCCTCGAATGTTCTTGCAGATTCATCACTGTAAACTCCAGGAACAGATCTACCGCCAACTTCTTGTGATGGCACGTAGCCCGCCTTTTGGCTGCTCTCGGCAGATATAAGAAGGCCAGCGCACAGAAGCAATGATGTCGCAAGAACCACGAGGGTGTTCTTTAATCTGCCGAGGACTGGCTTCACCTGTGGGCAGACGCCAGAAAAAGTAAAGGGCACTTCAGATCTCTGAAGTACTAATTGTAGAAAACTGATGTTTCAGACCAGAAAAAATGCAGAAAATTGATGTTCAGAACTGAAAGAAAAGTTTCTGATTTATATTTCTGATCTATACAAAGATTACAAGATGTTTCTACTCTCTACACTCTTTTATTTCAGATATACACACTAATATATATACACACAAGAGACATAATAAAACTACACTGCTCTAGGTACACTGCACTGCTCAAGATGTCTGCCCAAGAAGTCAAAGATGTGGACTGCCCAAGGCAGACTGCCCAAGGCAGATATATTTAATATTTCAACACTAATTGCTTGCAATTTATTACAGAATATGGACAGTTCTAAACTACTTACAGAAAATGAACCCAAGAGACGGTCCCGTGCCAAAATTTCAGGAGTCTTCACCCACATCTGCCAAGAAAAAACTGATTCATGCACACATATTGTGGAAATGATAGAATAAATGGAGGAAAAAATGATGCATAAAAGGCCATCTTACATTGAACATATGGGACGAAAGAAATCTCATTTCGCTGTGTAAATAAAAGTAAATGGCCATTTTCATTTTGAGCAAAGGTTTACTTTCTGCCTTCAGCATATCTTAGCCAATATACTATTCAAAGATTTAGGAAAACAATAAAAATGTCTCACTCAGTTGCCTGCAGCTAAATTGATCATTGCTTGACATAGGGGAAAAAAGAACAAAATTGAGGAAATTGGTAAAGGCCAATGGTAACAATATAACTAACATAGTAGTAAGACCAAAGGAAAAGGTCGCATGGACGGCCTCTGCCCAACAGTCCCCCAACCACTGGGTGCTAGACTTGGCCTTTACCAGCCTCCGCCCAACAAGATCCGATAAATCTGATAATATTGGAATAAAATAGTGGCAGGGTGACCAAAGAAGTGCTTGAATAGATTTGTTTCCTGATAAAGTAAACATTTTTATATTGAAATTTTAACAAGAGGGTAGACTAGGCAGTACAAAGGGAACAGATTTATTAATCAAAAACAAAACATGTCTGTCAACAATCAGGGTTCAGAATATTCTCACAACATGCACAGTATTTCAATAGTATGTTATATAGATCTTCCAACCACAATTCACTATTAAATTCTAAAAATTTAATGAACAGCATAGCAACATTTATAGACTTATAGTTGCTAGTCCAGTCTGGACATACCTGGGAACTGATGGTTATGGTCTGGATTGGTCCCAAAATATATACTAGAGGACAGGAATAGAATCAGCCCCAGGTTTTCATTTGTCTTTTATTTTTGGTAAATAAGTAATAGCATAATACTATTTGCACACTCTAATTTTTACGTACTTCTAAACAAAACTGATTTGGCTTTATCAGTACCTTCAAAATAAACCAATACTTAACAATTGTGGGTATAGATAAAGTTCAAGTCAACTTTGTGTAAATGTGCATAAAACTTAGAGTGTGCAAAATGCAAATAACGTTATTATTTAATCAATGTTGCAGAAGGCGCGCTATTCGGGCGACGGGGAAGGCACCTAGATGGCCGCCTAATTAAAAAAAAAAAAAAGGCCGATTTTTACAACAGTGGTAGTAATCAAGAACTAGATACTATTGGCAACGACAGGTCAACAATACCTAATGCTACAAAAAAACATGGTAAACGTAGTTGTATTCGGTATTGTCAGCACTGGTGTCAATTGGCACCATAGCCTTTGGCTTATATATAAGTGCAATACAATGAAAAATTAGGGGAGGGGAGGTGGGTGGGTGAGGGGGAAGAGATAAAATTGCTCAAAGTACAAAAATAATTTTAGAATTTGTAAGTTTGTAGTTTGTACTTGCACACCAACCTCCTGAAGCAATCAGGGTTAATACACATTTTAGTCCTCGACTAAAGTTGGTTTTTCTGGATTTAGTCCTAAACAACTTTTTTGTGTGTAATTAGGTCCTCGACTTCGATGATTTTACTCAATTGAGTTCAATTGAGTCACCGTTAGATTCAAGAACTAAATCGAGAAACACCACTATAGTCGATGACTGGTAAAACCACTTCAGTTTAAGACTAAATTGGTAAAACTGGTATAGTTGATGACTAAATTAGATGACTAAATTAGATATTAATAGGGGTGAAATTACCGAGCTATCTTAATAGATTAAGATGACTCAATTGGGTAAAGATATCAAAGTCAATGACCTAATTAGGTGCAAAAAGTCGTTTAGTACTAAATAAAATACTATAGTCGTAGACTAAATTGGATATTAACTCGTGTAATAGTGAGTTCAAGAAATTTTTTTTTTAAAGGGAATAGAAATACCTGTCCATCATACCACCCAGTCTCTTCATCTTCAGCAAATATCAATCAAACAAAGAAATAAGCAATTAATTTCTCAAATTATATTTAAAAAAAAAAAAAAAACAAAAAATAAGAATCACAAAATATTGGTTTAGAAATTACATTCAACAGTGGCACTGAGCAAGCGGTTGCCAATGTAGGCCCAGCCAAGATACATCCTCACAACGGCGAGAGTGACCACGAAAAGCCCACTAGAGGCGGCGCCCAATACCGGCTTCAAAGGGTCGGACTCGGGTCCAACCGACCCGAACCACAGCACGGGCAGCCCCACGAACAGCGCAAACGAAGCTCCGGTGACGAACAAGCGGGAGCAGTACTCCACCAAGTCGCCGGAGGCCCAGGCGAAAGGGAATGATTCCGACAGGGCCTTGTATTCGTTGACGGGCTGCTGCTCCAACGGGACGGGGCACTCGGTCTCGGGCAGAGAGTTGTTGTTCCGGAAGGATGCGGAGGGAATAATTATCCTGCGGTTGTGGAAATGGCAGTGGGGTTTGGCGGAGAAGGGCGGCGAGACGACGGGAGGCGAAGAAAGGAACAGCGAAATCGCCATTTCCGAGCTTAGTACAATTATTTGCATAAAAAATGATGCTAATAATAGTAGTAATTGTTTTTGGCTTTCATTTTCTAGGAACAAAAAAATATCTCAGAGAGTGGAGTGTGCGTGGAGAAATGGACTAACCCTAGATTTTGTTCCAATTTTTATAGAAAATTGGAAATATCCTACTTCCACTTTATAATAATAAAGCAGAAGATTTTGATAATAAAAATAGAAAAATTTTCTTATGCAAAACCACGTAATTTTGGCAATTGGCATTAGTTGAATTGATATTTTTTTTTAAAATTAAAGCTATTATATTTTCAACCATTACTTTCTAATGATATTTATCGTTTTGTTTGTTTGCTTGATAATTAATTAATTAATTAGTAACATTTTTAATGTTGTTTTGATCTTCTATATAAAAAAAATGATTACAAAGTAAATTTTGAATTTGAATTCTCATAAGAAATAATCGATAAATACTCATACAATATTCACATATTCAACTATCAAACCAGAAAGAAATCCTCTCAAAAATATCAAAATGGTTAGAATGTGTTATAAATAAAATTAGTGGTGGACATAATTTGTAACAATTGTAATGAACGTATTTGTAGACACGGGAAATTTGAACCGACAAATGGACCGATTAAATTATTATTGGGCTCAGTTTGGGATGGATTAATGGACCGATTTAATTAATTGGGCCATGATAATTAAATTAAGTTGATTAGTCCAATTAAATTGATGTTAGGTTATTGAATTAATTAGTGGTCCAAGCCCAATTCATATTCGAATTTAATTATAATTATAATTATAATTATAATAATTTAAATATAATTTTATTATATTTGAATTTAATAATTATAATTAATTTGAATTTGAATTAGATGATAGAGTTTTGAACCTGGACTTGATTGTGGCAATGTTCATTCCGTTAATTAATTAATTAATTAATTAATTAATTATTTAAGGAGTTTGTTGAGGGAAGTTAGTTACACACCCCACTATAAATAAAACCCCTCATTTCCCATTTGAAACACACCATGAAGATTGAAGACTTGAGAGCTTTCGAAGGCATTGAAGGTATTCTGAAGTAGTTAAAGACTTGAAGTATTTTGACGGCTCTTGTTGAAGTTCACGCCACTTGAATCCCGGAAGGCCACGCCACTTGAATCCCGGAAAGCTACGCCATTTGAATCCCGGAAGTTACGTCAATTGAATCCTGGAGGCTACGCTGTTTGAGTCCCAGAGGCTACGCCGCATGAGACCCGGAGGCACTTCAGTAGAACACGTCAGTGAAGAATCAGAGGACTATACAGAGATTTTGTACCCGCACCTTGAATTACACACACTGTAACCCGATATTGTGAATATATATACAATTTCAAATTTTTTGTGTTTACAGATTTTGGCATGCCCAGTGGGACAACTTTGCCTCTCATCTCTTCACCATTGAATTTCAATCTCTACAGAGGATCTAAATGGCGTCAAGAAATCCCTCCTCCAAGAAGACTTACGCTCAAGCTACCGGCTCTAAGGCATCTTCTGTGGCTGGCTCCGACAGGCGCGATGCACAAGGTGCACTGACTCGAAGTCGAGCGAGGGACCTAGGGGTGGAGTTGGACGAGACCCAATGCATCGCCCAAAACATTGTCCGAAGGCTTGGAGGCGGCTCCACCAGGCCACGGAACGCTGCATATGACAAGGGTTCGTCTGCTACAACGGAAACTACCAGCAGCAAGGGCCCTGCGAGTCCTACTCCCTCAAATACAACTACTGGCAGCAAGAGTCCTACGCCATCAAACGAGTCCCTTAGTAGCGGAAGCTCATCTCCCATATCTCAGCCATCGCCGATGTTGAAACTAGCCTCGGAATGGACTCACGTCTACACGGTCATTCATGCCTGCTATGACAACGAACACAACTTCGGTGGAGGAGCAACTAGCAAACATCACCAAAACTCTCGAGGGGATGAGTGTGCTTATTCACAATCAAGAAAGGAAGCTCAATGATCTCAGCGAGAAGGTTGAAAGCGAGAGAAATGGTGAAACAAGTCGATCTTCTGGGAAACAACCCCAAACTCAAGAAGATGAAGTTGATAAAGAGTCACCAACGCATCAAAGTAGGCCCACGGCAGGAATGGAAGAGACAATCTCTCGCCCACATCCCGTTGAAAGGAGTATTCAAATTTCTGGGGGCATGATACCTGTCGAGCAATTGAACGATTACATCATGGGAGCAATCAAGGGAAGGCTCGAGGGAGAGCAACCATCGTACACTTACTCTAAGCCCTACACCCAAAGGATAGAAGAAATGAAGATGCCGCTGGGCTACTAACCTCCCAAGTTTCAACAATTTGATGGAAAAGGCAACCCGAGGTAGCACATCGCCCACTTTGTGGAAACTTGCAACGATGCTGGAACATACGGAGATTTCCTCGTCAAGCAGTTTATCCGCTCATTGAAGGGCACCGCCTTTGATTGGTACACTGACTTGGAGCATGGTTGCATCGACAGCTGGAGTGACATGGAGCGTGAATTCTTGACTTGCTTCTATAGCACAAGAAGGACTGTTAGCTTCTTAGAGCTCACCAACGCTCGTCAATGGAAGGGTGAACACGCAGGCGCTTACATTGAGAGATAGAGGGAGTTGTGCCTCAACTGTAAAGAGAGGATATCACAGAGCTCTGCAATTGAAATGTGCATTCAAGGCATGCACTTCGAGCTCTCTTACATTCTGCAGTGGATCAAGCCCAAGACATTTGAACAGTTATCAAGTCGAGCTCATGACATGGAGTTAAGCATTGAAGCTAGCGGTGGGCTCAGCATGTTGAGCATGCCTAGCTCGTCCAAGGCGCTTGTGAACCAAGATGTTAACAAAGGGGGCAAACCCTTTCAAAAGCAAGAGAAGAAGGAGACGATGAATGTGAATGCTGGACCAATGCGGCTTTTCACGAAAGTGGCTGAGAAGCCTAGGCCCAGATCATTCCCTCGTTCATCAAGGGGAACTAGAATTGTCGAAGAGTGGCAGGAGAAACAATATCCATTTTTGGATTTTGACGTTTCTCCTATGTTTGACGAGTTATTGAGACTCAAATTAATTGATTTGCCAGAGATGAAGCGCCCTGAGGAAGCTTCTAGGGTGGATGACCCCAACTATTGTAAATATCACCGTCTCCTCGGCCACCCGATTGAAAAGTGCTTCGTTTTCAAAGATAAAGTAATGGTGCTTGCTCGAAATGGGAAGATAGAGCTTGCGGATGCTAGCGCAAGCACGAACCAAATTTCATGTGGGAGGTTTGCTCCATTACTTTTGGAAGATGGGGAGAAGAATGGGGGCAAGCAGCATAAACGCCCACTTCCATTTAGAGTAAAGCATGTTAATGCACAGTATTTAAAATCGCCACAAATCTGTCATACTCACGAGAAAGGTTGGGTAGTTGTTACCCATAAAAGTCAAAGGAAAGTTGCTGGTCGCATTAAACCATTGAAAAGGATGACGAAGCAATGAGTTGAGAAAAAGTCGGCAAGGGATCCTGTCCATGACTTGAAGGTGAAATGACATCCCAACAAGCCCCAAACCCTAGTTAACCTAGCTTAATACATGTCGAACGGGTTTCATCTGCATGGGATGAATATCCCTGGAACTTGTTTGAATACCAATGAAGAAAATGTTGAGGTGGGAGAATGTTCGAACCCCGTGATTGAAAGAAACAATCAAGCCATGTCTTACACCACAGATATAATCTTCAAAGATGAAGATCTATTGCTCGGAGGAACACCTCACAATCGCCCGTTGTTCGTAGAATGTTATGCATGTGAGCAGAAAATTAATAGAATTTTGATTGATCAAGGATCGGCTTTGAATATTTTGTCACTCCGAGCTTTGAAGGAACTTGGCTTCTCTACCGATGAACTCTCTCAGAGCCGCTTAATGATTCAAGGGTTTAATCAAGGTGGGCAAAGGGCCATAGGTGTTATTAGACATGATCTCAAGGTCGGATCGTTGAACTCAAGTACCTTGTGCCATGTGATAGATGCAAGGACGTCTTACAATTTGTTGCTAGGCCGACCTTGGATACATGAGAACGGAGTGGTCCCTTCATCATGACACCAATGCCTCATGTTTGAGAAAAATGACGTAATAGAAAAAGTTATTGCCGATGAAAGTCCCTTCACTGAAGCAGAGTCATACTTTGCAGATGCAAAGTTTTACTTGAAGAAACAAGACGTGGAAGATGATGTTGACGAAGGCAATGATAATATACCTCCTAATCCGAAGCAGAAGTGAAAACAAGACGTAGAACGAGTTAATTGCAACAAGGAGCTTGTCTTCCCACTTGCAAGAATTGAACCACTCAAAGCTCCTTCAACTAAACCGCTTGGAGAAGAAAATCGGGATTACGAAGATCAAATGTTGCCTGTCAAGCGCACTGATGGTTTTGACCCTAATGCATATAAACTTCTTGCAAAAGTCGGCTACAATCCAAAGGAGCCGCAGAAGTTGGGAAAGCTTATCCCAGAAGCTGGCGATAAAGGCAATTCAAACTAGTAAGAACCGCATTCACGTAAAGGACTGGGCTATGTCTCCCCTAGACCAGTGCGGATCTTCATAAACAGAGCCACAAGTAATTGCATCACCTTTACTGACGAGGAGGAAGGTGATAAGAGACAATCAGTCTTTGATAGGATCGAAAAAGTATAACCACGACGGTCAGTTTTTCATAGGCTTGGGTCAAATCCCAAACCTGCTAAAAAGAAGTCGATACATGACAGACTCGGAGCTGCTCGAGTTTTAAAAGAACACATCAACACTTCTATTGAAATAGAGTCTTCGAAAAGGCTTAGAAGCGCTGTTCCCTCTCGTATGAGACGGGAGATTGATATCCATGTTTCATGCGACGAAGTCTTGAAGGTCAAGCCAAAGGCCATTATATACACTCACGTACAAAGAGGAAATGAAGAAAACTTTGATTCAAGTTATGGGGCGGCACCAACCCAAGATGAGGTGGCGTTTTCAACCCACGCTACTATACGTGATGAGACCCCGGTTGCGGGAAGCGCGTATAAGTTGATTAATGAAAATTCTGCTCAAGTTGACCCTATTAATGGCAAAGTCTTAAAGATCTATCATCCCGAAGCTAATGGGACTATTTGATTAATGACTTATCCACCAAAAATGTTGCACGTGGTTAAACTTCTAAAACATCTCGCTTGTCTATGGGTGGGCCCAAGTCATAGACGCTCTTGGCTCGCAAGAGTTTAAACTGTGCACGGCATTAACTAAGTTATTTGAACTACGTTTGACTTGATCTCCTTTACGGGAGTACGTAGGCAGCTTAGAAATTTTATTATCTAAGTCCAGTCATAACAAAAAAAAAAGTTCCGTTCACATTGCATATCATGGTGCTATTGTAATTCAAGTCAAAGATACGATAATTATTCCCATGGAAACAAGATAATTATTATAATACTTGGAGTCGAAGAAAACTATCAAGGCACATTTCCGCAACAATTGACTAGCGCTTGCATTTTAATCACATCTTGGTTTACGATGGTCTGATTAAAGTGATTTAAGTGACATACAAAGCTAAAGCTTTCTTAAAGACATCAAAGTTTGAGTTTGAGTGGGTCAAACATTAAGTTGGCATGGTGTGTTTTCATGTTCAGTGGAAATGAAAGAAAATTTTATTGTGTTAAATTACAAGACTAATTTGCTTTGATAGAGCTTATGTGGCATCAAGTGTTGGTTGTTGATCATGAATTTATGGTTACTCTTGTTGCTTGACATCACTATGATCTTTTACAAATTGATCATTGATCTTGAAAGTACATCATTTTGAGCCGTGTCAAAGTTGAGAAAGTCGATGCAATAGGTAATGAGGATAATAATTAATGTTACTATTACTGGTATTAGTATCATATTATTATTATTATTGAAAGTTTGGAAAAAAAAAACAAAACAAAACAAAACAAACAAAAAGCAAAGCAAAAACGAAAGATTAAAAAAAAATGAGAGAAAAACAAAGGGAAAAAGTAAAGCAAAAAGAAAAAAAAACTAGAAATCAAAAGCAAAAAACGAAAAAGAAAAAGAAATAAAAAAAAGAGAAAGAAAAACGAAAAAAAATCAAAAGAAAGGAAAATGCTACATCAACTTTATCATAATTGGTTATGCATTTTTAATGCATGTAGTGTGTAGTGTGTGTTTATGTAGTGTGTAGGCTAAAAGTTGACGGGTGGGACCCATGAATTAATGGCCTTTCATCATTGCCCATGAAAGCTGGCAGTAGTGTGTTTCAGTAGCGTTAATCTATCCAAGGAAAGCAGTTTCCAGTGCTACGGTAGTGTAATCTCTCCAATGCCAATGCTGTTCCCAGTGCGCAAAATTAGTAGAAATCTCCAAGTGGGACTACGATAGCGTAAACAACGGACTCCAGTAGTCTTGGCGTCAACGGCGAAGAGCTTCGGTGACTTCAAAGGCGGGGAAAATGAGCTCTAGTGAAGACCCAGCAGGTGGAAGTTGACGGCTGAGCCAGCGATTTCCCATTGATCTGCTCGGGTTTTTTCCACTCCGATGGAAACCCACGATCCGGCGGCACCTCGCACCAAAGCAAAGGTTTCGCGCTTCAGTGGTTGTTCCATAGAGTGGTGAGCTTCTTGTTCATTGGCGGCCTCTAGAGTCCGACACCGGCGATTTGCTGTCATTGGCCTCTACGAAGAAGAACTCCGGCGGGAAACAGTCCAGCAACAGTGATTGGCGACGTTAGCAGGGAGAAGCTCTATGATGCAACGAACTCCAGCCCAATATTCGCTATTTCTCCTTCACTCTACAAGTTCGGCGGCAAGTGGTGAAGAAGGCTCTGGCGGCGTCGACGGATTGGGCAGTCCGATGAGAAACTCTAGTAGCAACGCAGTCGAGCTCCCATTGTCCTTCTTTGAAGCAATTTGGCTGCGAAGAAGAAACACTCGCAATTGGCAGCAACATTGGCGGTTGAGCGGCGGCTTTCAGCGAACGCAGCAACGCAAACTCTAGGCATCGATGATTGGTGATCGGCGGCCATCCGCTGTTGACAAGGCGAAAAGTTTCCAGCGACCTCGATGAGAAACTCCGGCAACAGCGAAATTCGTGTACCCCAAATAGAAACTCACACTTTGGCAGTATCAGTGATACCACGCTTCGGTGATTGTTCTACTCGGGCAGATTTTCGGTTGCACCCCTTTGAAGCAATACGACGAAGAATGAACTCCGGCGAAGGTTTCTCGTTCAACGAAGGTAGTTCGCCAGCCATCTTGTTCTCCGATTCGTGCACTGTAGGTAGGAACCCACCCGCCGACGGTACCGTTGGCACCGCGCTCCGGTGGTTGTCCCACGAGACGGGCAAGTATCCTTTCATGTTGTAAGGTGGTTCCTTGGGTTCTCTTCTTCTTATTCCTACAGATGAAATATACACAGGGAATAAAAGCAAAGAATGTACCTGAACGATAAGTCAGACTTTGGACTGCTTCTCCTCGCTTCTCTGTTGTTCGGTATTGATGTGGGTTTAGTGTGGTGAAACCTCTATTTATAGTGTATTTCAAAGGGTATTATAGTTAGAGTTGAATTGAAACTCTACAGTCCTATTGCGAGTTGGATTTAGCTTGTGTCGTCCATGTTGTTGGAATTTCGAAAGAGATGAACTTGAGTCTTGATTTGGTTATTCTGTTGGAGGATTTCATTAGGCTTTGAATTTGTATGGCCTAATCCTACTCCTAGTCAAGATTGACCGGGTTACGTAGCCCAACCTGATCTTATGTTATTTAAGTGACTTTGAGCTCATTGAAGGTTGGGCTTATGGAATATTTAAGCGGGAATGGGCTCACAGAAATAAAGTTCACTGCAATTAAAATGATTTTGGGCTTTTGAAATATTCAGGCATGCATTTGGGGTTCATGGAATAAACTTAAGAGAATGTTTGTTAAGTGTCGAGACTTCCACGCACACATCAAGCAGCATGTCTCGGCAAATCTCGAGGGGGCAATTTGTAGACACGGGAAATTTGAACCGACAAATGGACCGATTAAATTATTATTGGGTTCAGTTTGGGATGGATTAATGGACCGATTTAATTAATTGGGTCATGATAATTAAATTAAGTTGATTAGCCCAATTAAATTGATGTTGGGTTATTGAATTAATTAGTGGTCCAAGCCCAATTCATATTCGAATTTAATTATAATTATAATTATAATTATAATAATTTAAATATAATTTTATTATATTTGAATTTAATAATTATAATTAATTTGAATTTGAATTAGATGATAGAGTTTTGAACCTGGACTTGATTGTGGCAATGTTCATTCCCTTAATTAATTAATTAATTATTTAATTAATTATTTAAGGAGTTTGTTGAGGGAAGTTGGTTACACATTCCACTATAAATAAAGCCCCTCATTTCCCATTTGAAACACACCTTGAAGATTGAAGACTTTAGAGCTTTTGAAGGCATTGAAGGCATTCTGAAGCAGTTAAAGACTTATAGTATTTTGACGGCTCTTGTTGAAGTTCACGCCACTTGAATCCCGGAAGGCCACGCCACTTGAATCCCGGAAAGCTACGCCATTTGAATCCCGGAAGTTACGTCAATTGAATCCCGGAGGCTACGCTGTTTGAATCCCGGAGGCTACGCCACATGAGACCCGGAGGCACTTCAGTAGAACACGTCAGTGAAGAATCAGAGGACTATACAGAGATTTTGTACCCGCACCTTGAATTACACACATTGTAACCCGATATTGTGAATATATATACAATTTTGAATTTTTTGTGTTTACAGTATTCATGTCTCATTATGTACGCCATTATTAACCTATTGTATTGTGTGTGTGTGTGTGTAT
>CM008334.1:35947706-35961343 GCA_002525835.2 Ipomoea batatas | reverse complement strand
TCTGCATTGCTCACAAGCCATAACTTAAAATAGTATGAATATGCATATTAGCCCTTTGACCAAGTCGAGGATTGAGTTTCAAGATGGTTTGATGTGTAATTGGTTGACTTGTAATGTAGGTATTCGATGAAGGATCACTTGCTGTTGCTGTTGCTGGATTCAACCCGCTCTTGATGTTGATGTTGATGGTGTTGATGGAGTTTGTCATTGTTGGTGTTTAGTATTTTTTTGATCAATTGTTGTTGCTTTTGAATACTATGCTCAAATATTAATATATTATTGAATACTATTGAATGTTACAATTTATTTTCTTTCCAATTAAATGTGTATATAGAGTTTATTTGTGATTACAATACATGTTTTAATACAAAGATTTTTGAAGAAGTATAATTAAATGATAATTATAAAAATATAATAATGTAATTATAAATTTAAAAAATATATTTAGCGACTCTTAGTAACCGCAACTAAAATTTTTTAAAATAAAAAAGAAAAATATTTAGTGACACTTAATAACCGCCACTAAATTTTTAAATTTTTTTCAAAAGTATTTAGTGACACTTAATAACCGCCACTAAAATTTTTAAAATTAAAAAAAAAAATTTAGCAACACTTAATAACCGCCACTAAAATAAATGGAATAAACTAATTAGTTATATTTAGCGGCGGTTAGAAAACCGCCGCTAAATGCAGTGCTGATCAACAATTCCCACACTTGTCTAAAACCGCCTCTAAATCCTTCGCGACACACTATTTAGACACGGTTGAAGAACCGCCTCTAAACAGTTTAGTGGCGGTTTTGAACCCGCCTCTAAATAACAAATTAACCGCCTCTAAATAGCCTTTTTGGTGTAGTGCTTGCTGTTCACTAAAGGGAGTGGTAAAGATTTTATTGCCCTTCTAATATATGTTGATGACATATTAGTCACCAGCCCTAATATGCATTAAATACAAGAGCTCAAAAACTTTCTTGATACTGCCTTCAAAATCAAAGATCTAGGTGATATGGGGTATTTTTTGGGAATTAAGGCACACATAGGGGACTCTGGACTGAGTCTTTGTCAGCGAAAATACACACTTGACATCTTGAATGAATCCGGCTTCATCAATTACAAACCCGTAAATACTCTTATGCTTCCAAATCATCAACCAAGCAAGGAGGGAGACTATGTTCTCAGTGATATCAATAGCTACAGGCGATTGATTGGACGATTTTTGTACCTCACGGCAACAAAGCCTGATATCGCATATACCGTGCAACAACTTAGTCAATATGGTTGCAGCACACTAGGTTCTCCGTTACATCAAGAAAGCTCCTGGCCAAGGCATTTTTATCCTAAAAGCAACGCCATGCAGCTCAATGCGTTTTCTGACTCCGATTGGGCAGCATGCTTAGAAACCCTACGGTCTGTCACTAGCTTCTGTGTTTTCCTTGGCTCTTCCCTTGATAGGTGCCAAAGATACCTATGGGAAAGGGTCTATATGGGGGTTGATTTGTGTTGCTTAATACCTTTTGTGAATAATTCATGGTGTACATGCTTTAATGTGCTAACTCTTGCAAAGTTCTATCATTTGGCATGCTTTAGATGATTTTTGTAGGTTCGAGATTGAGAAGCGAGCCTATGGATGGATGAGGAAGCAACTAGAGGACAAAGCAGCATCGCCATTTCCACGCTCCAATCCACGAGCGGGAGCGAAGAAAGTTTAAGTAGAAAGTCCACAAGCCGTTCCACGCACGTGGAAGTGCTCTTGGGCGTTCCACTTAAAGGAGAAGCGCGAGAAGTATAAAAGGGGAGATCTACCATCATTTTAGGGGGTTATCATCAATCTTAGTTCATGTTCTTAGATTAGATTGGTTCTACTGAGCTTGTAGAGAGAAAAAGTAGTAGAAGTGATCCTAGAAGACAAAGTTGTAGAGACTCTTGAAGCAATTGATGATCTAAACCTTGATTGTAATTCAATTTGGTAATATTTCAATTCTTGCATTTGATTTTCAGCTTGTGTTTCTATTTTACTTCATTAGATTTCTTTTCCTTGCAATTAAAGTAAGGTTTATGTCAATCATGGATAGGTGTGGCTAAGTAATTAGAGATTGGATTGGTAATCCCTAGGTTCTTGCACTTAGCTTTGAATTATTGAAATTGAGATTGCGTTGATGAATTATGGCTATCTTTGTCATATGCATTGTTGTGGTTGATCTTGATTCATTGGAGGCTTAAATGTGTCAAGAGTGTAGGTTGTGGGCTTGGCGAGATATCGCAAGTGTGCAATAGCCTAAGTGTGTGCAACTTCCGCCCTTAGTCCGAAAGGACGAGGTCTAGAGGAGGTAGGTAGACAAGGTGTTTGGTAAAATGCCCCAACCGATTGAGAAAATGGGAGTCCAAGTGTGACACCGCTTGGTGTTGTTCCTTTAGCCTCCTTAGATGTCATAAGTGTCAATTCAATCTAACCAATAGACTATTAAGTGCAAGGACCAGGGCAAGCTAATCCAATCCGCTCTCTTTTATTGTTGTCTCTTATACTTTATTCCCTTTGTTACTTGATCTACTCATGAATTCTTTTCTCCTTTGCTTTCAATTGCCTTTGCATTCATAAGTAAGTTGCCTTACCTCTCCAATTTGTCATCCCTTGAGAACGACACTCGGGAAATTTATTCTCCGTTTACACTTTCCACCTCACCGCTAAAAACTACTTCATCATCCCTCATCTCATAGAGATCAAAGAAGCATGCTATTGTCTCACGCTCGTCATCCGAAGCCGAATACAAAGCCCTGGCTGCTATTGTTTACGAAGTCCAATAATCAATTAACTTCTTCGTGATCTACAGGTTCTTCCTAGTAAACCGGCAGTCATATTTTGCGATAGCAAATCAGCCATAGCTATTGCGGAAAACCATGTGTTTCACGAATGGACAAAACACATTGATATAGATTGTCACATTGTCTGGGAAAAAATTAACTCAATAAGGTCTCATCAAGCTCCTCTCTTTGCCTTCGACTTCTAAGATCACAAATGCATTCACCAAAGCCCTTCACGCTTCTTTGTTTCAATGGTTCATATCTAAACTGGGCATTCAAAATTTGCATGCGCCAGTTTATGGGGGGGTATTAGAGGCTAGCACAACCAGGCGAGGAGAAGGTGACGAGCATGCTAGTAATGAAGGACACCAATGACCTTTTTCTCTTTTTGAGTTAGTTATAAATGCCACTTCCCTTCCTTCCTCCTCTGTATATATAGCAGTGTATTTCATTCATATTCAGATCGTAACAAACACCATTGCTATCAATAATATATGGTACTTTCCCTCATTTCACCACGCCGTGCAGACTATTACACATCTGACAGCATGGTTTCTGACTATTCATTTGGACAATGATGATGTTGTATTTCAACTCATCATTTGATCAGGGACGTCCCTGGGCAATGGCAGGCTAGGCCCTTGCCCAAGGCCCATGCTTGGAGGGGCCTACCCCACCCACTCCATTACTTGTATATATATAGTATATAATATATCTATAAGTAAATAAAATTCATATGTTTCAATTAAAGATGAAATAGCTCAATTGGTAGGATACAAGAATGCTTGCGCCATCTTGTAAAGATCACAAGGTCAAGACTTATTAGTTTCATTTTGGTTATGTTTACCCCAAGCTTCTATTAAATAAAAATTTGATTTGTACTTTTCCCCCAATAATGTATTAAATCAATTGGATATGTTCCCCCCAACCTTGTATTAAATAAAAATTTGATTTGTACTTTCAAATTTTTTTATTTGTGAGATTTATTTATAATTTTGAAATTTATTTATAATTGCATAATGTAATACTTGTATATTTATAATAAGTGTTATTTTGTGAACTTTTATAATGCCCCAACACTCTATTAAATAAAAATTTGATTTGAGAGATTTGTTTATAATTTTGAAATCTATTTATAAATGAGTAATTTACAAAAGTATTTATACCAAGTGTTATTTTGTGAACTTTTAGAATGAGTTATGAATTGCAAAAATTATTTAACTTGATTAATTAATTTATATAAAATATATTTTGTGATTTAGTTATTAATAAAAATTTAAATAATAGTTTGCTTTTTATGAATTATTAGGCTCTGTTTGGCAGAGTTTATTTAGGAACTTATAGCTTATTTTAAGCTACTAATAAGCTATAAGCTCTATTTGGTAATGTCCCTAAAATAAGCTAGTAGCTTAAAATAAGAGTTTATTTTTGAACGCTACCTAAGGTAGCGTTTCAAAATAAACTAGTAGCTTCCTAACTTTTTTTCCATCTTTAACCTTATTATTTTAAATAAATGACTTTATTTACCCTCCACAATTAAAACCTTTTTGGCTAAACCTTTTTGACTTTTTTTTCTTCAATATGTTTGGTTGTAATTTCAATTTGACATTTGTGTTTGAACATTGACTTTTGTATGAACTAATCTTATGAATTATAAACATTTTGTTTTACTTTATATGTTTTCAAATATATGTTCTTACTTTATATTTTATTAAAATATATTTTTTTATCTGAAACGGAGGGGGGACCCCAGGAGCTCTAACAGGAAACATGCTCCATCACTCTTCTAGCCCGGGTGACATGCGCCAAGTCGTCAAAATAAGCCTCTTCACCAATGATGGGGCAACTCCCAAGTAGTCTCCGGCTTCCAATCTGACAAAGACCGAGTGACGCCAAGAGGTCGGCCACTCTGTTCTACTCTCTATAGATTACCCATAAATTAATTCTCCAAGCTTTTCCAAGCCAATCTCGTAATTCGCTCAAGATGTGCACCAAAGGTCCACAGACCACAGACTGCTCACGGGTCCAAAGTATTACGTTCTTTGCATCCGATTGCACCTCAAGGTCGCGAATCCCTTTCTGCCAAGCCCATCGTAAACACTCAACAATCGCTCGTGCCTCAACAATTGCAATATCAGCGTGCTCGGTGGCGCCACCCAGGCACTCAACCCACTCACCCATATTATTCCGAATGACACCTCCCACACCAGCCTTATTTGATCCAGGCTTTACACTCCCGTCGACATTCAGCGTGAAACGATAGTCTTGTGATGCTTCCCAACGTAGATGAATAATTCGAACTCGTCGCATGAGGCTTGACCGATCGAATGCACGATCCACTTCCGCCACGGCATCCTTAATCCAAGCAATTTTGTGGTGTAACGACACTTCTCGCCCAGTAAATACCCGTTCACAGCGCCATCTCCAAATCCACCAAACTATAACCATGAAATGACGAGGCCATTCTTTGTCTTCATAACCTGCCACGTTACTGGTGATGTTATCCTCAATCCACTCCTTAAAACTCCGTTGTCTCCATCTTCGTCGTTCATTACGTGGAGCAAACGCCATCCAGATGTCAGCAGCATCCTTGCAGTTCCTCAAAATGTGGTCAGCTGACTCCACTTCGCTCATGTAGATGCCACAACTATCATCTTTAGTGAGTTGTCGCCGTTTTTGCTCAGCTTTACCCATTACCCGGTCATGCAAAGCAGTCCAAATGAACGTCTTCATTTTACTCGGTACCTTCAGCTTCCAGAGAGTGCTCCAGACTTTTCCCTGCATGTTAGTCGAATAACCATGAAGAAGGGAGTAAGCAGAGCTAACAGAGATCTTACCCGTTGGCTCACCCGACTAGAAGCTTTCATCTTCTCCATTGGTGTTAGACAGGGTAAGGAGTTGCATACAACGCTTAATGTTCTCTGGGAGAGGCGGCATAATATCCCATTTCCAACCTCTCTCATTACTCCAAAAATCAACGACCTGGTGATCTCCATTATCAACATTAGGGTGGCTTTGACACAGTTCAGCTAACGGCTTCATGTGAACCCACGAGTCGGTCCAAAACTTGGTAGTCCTCCCATTATTAACCTGAAACCTGGAACCCTGGCGCAGCACCGAAAGCGCTGCAAGAATGCTTCTCCATGCATTCGAACGGACTTGTTTCGGGCAAAAAGTTTCAAACCCTGTCTTACCATGGGCATACTTAGCTCTCAACACCTGAACCCACAAGCTATCGCTATTTGTTGCGATATGCCAACCGAGCTTTGCCATGAACGCAATATTCATTTCCTTAGTAGATCTAATACCCAAACCGCCCTCAGTTTTAGCTTTAATAACAACATCCCAACAAACCAGGTGACACTTACGAACCTCTGGGGTACCACCCCATAGGAATCTCTGAATACGCTTATCTATCTCCTCCCAAATCCCAACAGGCATGAAAATGGTCTGCATATGATAGTACGGTATCGCTTGCAACACTGACTGTGCGAGGATTTGCCTCCCAGCTAGCGTTAGGAATTTAGTTTTCCACCCGTTAAGGCGTTCATCAATCTTTTCAAGCATGGGGGCTAGTTGATTGTTAGTGAGTCTACCATGGAGAGTGGGAACTCCGAGATACCTGCCAAGGTCCTTGGTTTCAGGAATTCCTGCTATGGAGACAATTTTGCATCGCCCTGGCGAATGCCCCGAGTCGTCTTTGATGATATGACTGAGCTTCTCCATGCACATAACGAAAAGATAAGGAGAAATAGCATCGCCCTGGCGAATGCCCCGAGTCGGTATGATTTGATCCAACTGTTTTCCGTTCCATAACACTCTTAGCCGAGGGGATACAACACAAACCTATTTAAATTGTACGAAGATGTCCTTTTTTAATTTTTTTACATTTATCAGCTTATCAAAAAGCTAATTTTACCAAACACTTTTAACCATAACAGCTAACTTAACAGCTCTTCAGATTTCAGCTTCGAGCTTATAACATTTCAATTTTCAGCTACTTTTCAGCTTTCAGCTACTTTTTCAGCTAGGTTTGCCAAACATAGCCTAAGTCAATCGTATTCAACTTATTTTAGAAAAATTTGAAATTGATCTCACTAAAAGAAAATAGTATTATAAATATCATATCAATATAGTAGATGTGTGATTTATAATGCATTTTCTATTCAAACCATTTTATCAAATTAACTTAATTATGTTTCATATTTTGTTATGTATACTTTACTACATTTTGAAGTATTTTGATTTCACACCCCCAATCACGATGATTTTTAGCTTCATCCTTGTTTGTAAGTTTTGTTTTATAAATTTTTATTAATAGTTATTTTATTATTTATTAGGATAACAATGCTATTGCTTTTAAGTTTATTTTGATTTTATATTTTTGTTCATTTTTATAAACTATAATTATTAATTTATGGAGGCATTGATGCCTTTATTGATTATTTTGCATTTAGGAAAGCATTAACAAATTTTTTTCATGATTATTATTGTGTACGTAAAATTGTAAAAAACTTGTGAATTTAGCTTATTTCTAAGTTATATGGCATGCAATAGTATTTTTAAAAAAATATATAATTTAAATTTTAGGTATAAAAATATATGTTAAGTTTATATAGGGCCTATTTCTTTGACATGCCCCGGGCTAATAAAGTGATAGTAACGAGCAAATAAGTTCATACATGTTAATTCTGCTCTTAGGTTATTATGTATTTTCCTTGGAAGTTGAAGTAGCAAATTTTTGAGTGCCACGAGTAGATTGAGGAATGCCTTAATGGTAATTACACACTAACTACTGAAGTTGCCTAGCAAATTCGTCTTGCTAGCAAAACTTTTTTTGGGAATTTACCACCATTATTCTATATATCATGGTCCATATAACTGTGTGGATCATAAATAAAAAATATATTATTTGTATCATAAAATACATTATTCAAATGTACATTATTTGAGTACTGAAAGTACATTATCTTGTATATTATCAAATAATGTACATTTAGTACCCAAATAATATATTTTTAGTATATAAAAACTCTACATTGTACTCATGAAATTTGCATTATTTGAATACTAAAAGTATATTATTTTGTATAACTAGAATATATATTTAATATACAAATAATATACTTTTAGTATATTAAAAATATTTTTTTATAGTCTACACAAAGTTACGTGCAGTGGACATGGTCCACATAGAAGTTTGCTGGCAATTTAGGCATGCATGGACCATTTCTTATGTTTTGGTTGGGGTGAATACTGATGTATCATTAGTCCATACATATATATGGACTCATAAATTTGTCTCATAAGTCACAAGAGGAATTTATAGTATAGTAGTTGATGGTGAATTTTAAGTCATTTCCGATCTATTCCATGAGCTAAACATGTTATACAGTTATACTTAGTATCACATCAAAATGAATAATGAAGGTTATGAGTTTGTATCGAGGATAAAGTCAATATTATTTCTACATTTAAATGTTTGTTTATAAATATTTTTTAAAAAATAATGCATAAACTTAATTGTTTAAAAATTTGTTTTTATAAAATGTATTTAATTTTTTAAATTAGAGAAATGATTCTGAGGTGTTTTGGTGAGGTCAATTGTGGTTGTCCTAATTTGAGGAATCCATTGAAGATGTTGAATGAGAATTGAAAACTAATAATGATGCTGATTAAACCTGGGTTGATATCAAAAAAGAATGCAAGATATTGAAAATTGCAATCACGTGCGGGGCTTCATGACACGTGATGCAATGAATCTCTTGTAACTTTCAACCTATAAGATTATTTGTCCTAGCCTCCTCCTCGGGGCGTGATATAGCTTTAATTTTTGTGGCATTCAGTATTTTTATTTTATTTTTATTTTTATTGTTTACTTTGATATTGGAATCTGGAGGAAAACAAGTTACTCATTCCTGTGACAAAAAGGCAGTATTAGCCATTCCACCTTCTTACATTCTCGCTCTATACGAGTAAATTATGATGACTCAATTAATTAGTAAAAGATAAATTTTTACTCACAGTACGTAAAGAAATTTCCTAATTAATTTTTAAAGATTGTACCTATATTTTCGTTGATGAGACTCAATTATTGATCTTTTGTGACAAATTTCACTTATGCGATCAGTTGAGCTGTCCATTCAAATAACATGTTATGTATCTTGCAAGTGGGTATGCATGTGTTCTAGTGGCAAGCTATTTTAATTTAGTTTTCCCTGTATAAAACAGAGAATAATGGTCGATTTGATTCATAAAGAGGAATTAAAGAGAATTAAATTTAAATTTCATGACAAAAAATTATTTAAAAGTATTGATGCCATTGTTTGAATGGTTAAAAATAGATTGTGAGAAATAATTACTCCATAGTATAAAGAATCAAATATTTAATATACTTACTAATATACAAATTTATATTGTACTCTCTCTGTCCCATTTTATCTGTCCTACTTACTATTCATTGGTCAAACCAACTCTTTATTCTTTGTTTATTTTCTTTATTATTTCTTACTTATTTTTAAATTTGATTTTTTGTGTTTAATAGTACTTTTAGTGTAGTTTCTAAATATATAAATTTTGTATATTAATACTAAATTTAATATAATGAAAAATTAAGTTAAAAATCACTTCAGTCAAGCCTCGTTAACCGAACCAGACACATAATTTGGGACGGAGGGAGTATCTTTTTTCTAAAAAAAGTGTGGAAAAATAAAATACCTAAAAAGACTTGACAAATTTATTTTCCTTAAATTTTTTGAAAGTTTTAATTTTCATGGAATAAATTCTCTCATCAACCTAATTCGTAACTTCCTATGGGGAAGTTTGCCGGACCAAAGGAAGTGTCACTTGGTAAACTGGGAGACAGTAACGAAAAGTAAAGAAGAAGGAGGGCTAGGACTCCGTAGACTGGAAACGATGAACGAAGCATTTCTAGCTAAACTCGGGTGGCGACTCTTACACGATGAGGACAATCTATGGACTCAAGATCTACGGGCGAAATACAACATCTCTACAACTGACTGTATGTTGTGGAGTCCAAAACCCAGAATGTCAAATGTGTGGAAGGGAATCCTGAAAGCCGCTCCAATTCTACAGAAAAGACTAACCAAGGCAGTCACAAATGGAAAACATACACATTTTTGGACAGATAATTGGCTGGGTACCGCCCCACTACTTAGTAAAGCGACAAGGGCAATCCCAGATTCAGAAATTACAAAGACTGTGGATTGCTACTGGACGCTCGAGTGCGGTTGGAACTGGAGCCTGCTGCAATATTACCTCCCATCGTCTATTCTTGACGAACTTGGAATAGCATTAATTGATGAAAACGCCGAATTGGATGACCAGATAAGTTGGAAAAATGAAAGTTCAGGATCATTCTCTGTCAGCTCTGCATATAAAATGATGATGAATGAAACCAGAGCACCCGAAGCTACTAAATGGAATGCAATTTGGAAACTAAAGGTGGCGAGCCGTATCAAAGTTTTTCTCTGGTTAACCAGACATGAGAGACTCATGACGAATAACATGAGAGTGAGAATAGGCATGTCGACTTCGGATGAGTGTTGGCTATGCCACAACGCAAGAGAGGATATTGACCATGTGCTTCGAAAATGTACAGCAGCCGATGAAGTATGGAGAGTTATGCTACCTAAATTGCATTCGAAGGCCAGGAGGTTATCATTTCACGATTGGCTGGATATTGGTCTGGCATCTAAAAGTAATGGACACGGTCCACAAGATGACAACTCCCTACTTGCGGTTACATTATGGTGGATATGGAGATGGAGAAACGAGGCACTTTTCACTAATTCCATCAAGCCACTCCAATCCAAGAGAGACTGGATAAGTCTACAATTAGATCAAATAGAGGCTGCGTTTGCCAATGACAAAAGAATTCGAGAGTCACCAACGAATCCAGGATGGGAAAGTAGGTGTTGGGAAAAGCTAGAAGTAGGAGTGGTGAAAATCAACTACGATGGCTCCTCAGATCATGTAGCGAAGATAACAGGATGTGGAGGAATACTAAGGAATCACGAGGGAAAATGGCTAGGGGGGGTTTTTTGAGTAATATAGGTCACTGCCCCCCTCTCCAAGCAGAAGCTTGGGGCCTGTTGAGGAGTATCCAGATAGCAAAGTGTTGGAAAAATAGCACTAAAATGACATTTAACTGGTCATTTTGTGGTATAAATATATGTAGGGTCCACATCCGATTTGGGTCGGGTCAAGGTGGATTCAGATTCTTCGTAGTGAGACAAAGAGATCGATATATTATACGCTCAAAATGGATAATGGGTGAATGAGAAATTGGTTCTGAAAGTAGACCCATTGAGATGGAATTTGTGTTGGAAAAGCTTAAGGAAAGCCTTTGTCCCACATTGGTTGGGAAGGAAGATTTTCCCCACTATAAATACAAGAGCCTTTTTAAGGCTAATTGACTTGTATGACATAGAGGCTCTCTCTCGCGCGCAGGGGGTGCAAATCAAATTCCAAAATGAGTTCGAACTGGCTCGAACTTGTGTGCGCCGGCACCTGCGGACACGAATGTCGTTCGGAAAATAGGCTGTCTTGAAGCGTGCACTTCTCGACGTCTCGCGGCAGGGTATGTCTTGATGGTTCACAGACTGGACCATGTCTCGCACTGCGACTCCAGTAACGGGTATGTGTCTTGATGGTTGGTTCACAGACTGGACCATGTCTCGCACTGCGACTCTAGTAACCTCTCGAACGCGACGTTTCACCTACTGTGTCCGTTCAGAAATGACTCTTGATATTACGGAATTAATTTGATTAATTCCAATCATTATTTTTCAGAGTTATTTCGTGAATAATGGGACTTGGTAGTGGGTGTAAGTGTTGATTAATGGCAGAATTAAATTTTTGTTAGTGGGAGGAGTTCACAAATGGATTGTTAATGCCATGATTAATGCTATGATCCATTTCCTCCACTATATATTCGTTCTGAGCAGCAGGTTTGGAACACACAGCAATACACTGTTTTCTCCTCAAAACTCTGCTCACATTTCTTTCTAGCCACCTACGTTGAACCCACGTTCCTAGTTCGTCGGATCCAAGTTCGTGTGCTTGAACGATTGGATAGTAGTACGTTTTATCCTGGGAAACCTAGACCGCAACGCTCCAGCACCCCGGGAGGCGGTAAATAAGGTTTTAAGGAGAGTGGCACCACGACTCGTGCTTCCAACCACCCGAGATCGTCCGAATTTCATCCTCAACCGTAGTTCAGGTTTTTAACCTTTTGTAGGTTGTAATATTTCCTGTAATATTATCCTTCGTGGATAATTTTCTGACCTAGAAGAAGACTCATCACAACTGACCGACATATTCAGAGATGGTTCAACAGAGAGGTCGCCAATCCTGAATATAGAGAAGGTATGCAAACAAGAACTCTGTTTCACGGAGTCCTGGAAAGTGGTTGCTGCACCTCGAGAACTTAATGCGGTAGCAGAAAAAATGGCAAAATCATCGAGATATTACCCGAAAGGCTTTTATAGCATAGCTCAACCACCAATTGACATCATCAACCTGGTAGAGTTCGATAGACTAGGATGCCTGACGTGGCGCTTTATGTATAACAGTATCTGAGATAAAACTGAATATGGGTTTCCCCCTTCCTAATAAAAAAAAATTCTCTCATCAACCAAATAAGGTAAAGTCTATTTTTCCACAAATTTAAGAAACAAATTCTTTCAAAATTTTATTTTACTTTGAACCAAACAAACCATAAAACATCCTCAAATGACTTTCTTGACAGTATCCAAATTTAAAACATCCTCAAATGTCTCATCTTAAGTAATAAGTTGAAGTTGAAGCTTGAAGTTTGGAAAATGTTACTGAAATAATCCAGGATCAGAGCAGACATTTCGTCACCCTCTGCTAATCATCCTTCTAAATTTTTCAAATGAAAAACCCAATTTATTCTACATTTGAGAGGAAACAAACTGATGAAAATGTTTTGTGTCATATCCTTTGAACCGCAACCAATATTGTTTTACCTTTTGTTGCTAAAACCCCTCTTCATGAATCAACAATGAATGAAGCTTAAATCAACATCCCTCAATTTAGGTAAGAAGGTCATACTATGAGATGCATTTAGTTGTTGAATTATCTTTTACATTCCTCAATGCTCCTACCAGCAACTGAATTTGTGGAATCCATACTTGATACACATGATTTTATACCTTTATTTGCCCCACGATTCAGGAGTTTTGTTGCTTATTTCCTTTACCTTGATACATTTAAGGCTCGTTTGTGTGTTACATTTGATCAATCTTAGTTTATTCACAAATGAGGAGCAAAGGAAGGATTTTCGGTTATCTCGGACTAGTTTTTGAGACATAAGGAATCTACCCCGGGACGGAAAGGAGCAACAGAGCACGAAAGGAGTCAGAAGAGAACCAGGGTGTAATACCCCGAAAATTTGGTCCATAGCAGCAGAAATTTATTTTGATCGTAGCATCGCTATAGTTCGCGGTGTACCGAACCTAGCCCAATTTTGAGTTTTAGTCTGAGATAAATTTTTGGTTTCAAAATTATTCCTATTTAACTTATTTTCCACCGAAACTTTATCTGTTTGGACCACAACTGATAAGTTAAAAGATTTTTATTTTGGAACCACAAGGTAGTGACAAGTGTCACTAATTTTTACCTTATAATTAAAATATTAATATTTTAGTACCAAGCTTATGAGATAAGATTCATCTATATTTTATTATTATTACAAGATAAGATTTCCATATATTATTATTATATAGATTTACCACCTTGTGACACCCCGGGTTGGTCAACCCTACAACCGGGAGCATCACCGCCACACCTAGG
>CM008334.1:35928334-35941754 GCA_002525835.2 Ipomoea batatas | reverse complement strand
AATTTCACCTGTATGACCAGTTGAGCTGCTTATGCATGTAAATATCAATAGTATTGGTATCAAGGACAATGGACTGATGATAAATTAAAAAATGCATTTCATCTAAAAAAAATGGTAACTTGAGTGAAAAGACCTCAAACCTTTATGCATATAATTATATTAAAATTTTTAAATGTAGGTAATTTAATACCAAGTATTTGTATTATGATGTGATAATTATATCTAATTATATTATTTCCCTAGGAAAATCAACTCTCTTTATTTACTTATTTGTTGGTACCTATAAGGTTTTAACTTGCTTTTGTATATATAAATTATTTTTTTGGAAACTTAATTTGAAACTTTTAATCGTATGAATTGAATTAAATATTGTAATATAGTATGCTTTAAGAAATGATGTTATGGTGTAATTTTCAATATATTTTGTGTGCGAATATAAAAAAATGGAGCAAAAATAATCTAAAACAAAATTAAAGAAATCAACTGGATACTTGAACTTATCCAGGATTTCATTGACCACAATAAATAAATGTCAAATACAATTATTTATACTTGAAACCACCAGAGCTCATAATTCATGTTAATATCGAGTATTAACATCATAACTAAGCTCCGATTTAATGGACCAAAAACCTTGTGGTCTAGTGGCACCCAGTGTCCCGGTTAACACTCCCGGATGATGGGAGTGGATTCGAGCATGAGTGGAGGCAACTGTTGATTCTTTGTGCTTCAGTAGGTGGGTTCTCTTTGTGCTTCAATATGTTGAAAATATTGATGTCGTCTCTTTTCAATCATGGTGGATCTACACATACTATGATATCTTTATTGCAAAATATATGCATTAAATATAAATTTAGCAAGTTGACAATTATTAATCCAAGGATAATAAATTAAAAAGCACGATTGACTCATAAGGTAAACAATTATAAGGCAAGAAAATAATTAAGAACAAGGTCTCATCCTATGCTTCATCATAAATTCAAATACTATGAGTTTAGCCTCTAGACATTGAGGCAACAAAGAAAGAAATCAAATAAATGATTGAAGATCTAATTGAAGAACATAGAAAACTAGTCTTTATTCTCTAAAGAAATCTTGCATATAATATTTCCTTAGGTGTAAAGATGTCATCCAAATAATGGTTGCACCCTCAAAAGTGTTTTGGATCTTCTCCTTGAAGTCAAGAGTCCAAAAGTGCCCCAAAAGGGTTAAAAAGCCGCTTAAATAGAACTTCGTGAGCATCGACATATATGCCATCGATAAGGACATGTCAAAGGGCGTGTTGAAATCTTTTCATTTTCAACTTCTAAGCGTGTTAAGGAGACAACGCCCATGCAACATGACCCTCACATGATCGTGTCGTTAGGCATGTCGATTTCTGCCATGATTTTGTCAATGTTTTAGTATGAATCTCTTAAAACATTAAACATAAATGTTATAGGGGCTCGTCTTATCGTTCCATAGATACTTGAAATACTTTAATGGGAATTTGTATGAGAGATATATGGTCAAGATACTCTCAACTTGTCACAAAGTGCATGTTATGCCATATTTACTTAAAATTTTCTAAAAACCAAATATGAATGAATTAAGTGTAATATTCCATGAAATTAAATGAGATACAAGCAAAATCAGTTAAGATAGGATATTAGAAATAAGTGTAATTAAGCACTTATAACTAAGATACAAATATTTGGTATTAATTGTTTAAAATGTAAAGGTTTGGATATAATTCCCATGTATAGCTAAATATAATTTTCACAACACACAAAAAATGATATTAAATTCACAAAATTATAATTTTGATAGATGACTAAAAGTTGTGAATTTTTCCTACCAATAAGCCTACCTTTTAAATTCAATGTCTCATCAAAAATGAAAAGGTAAATGTATTTTAGTCATATCAATTAAGTTGAAAAAGAAAAAGTATAGATGAACAGATACTACAATGTAATAGGGTCAATTGTATTAAAAAAAAAAAAATTAAGTTGAAAAAGAAAGGACAAATAACATCCAAAAAAAATTCTCTATTTTATGTTTGTGATTATAATTTATTTTAGAAAAATTGTACCATGTCAAATAATAAAAATATTGATTTTTTTTAAAGGAAAAACTTAATTCATTAAATCAGAAGCAAGACAGTCCACAAGAAAAAACGGGGGAGAAAATATTGATTATTTTTATTCTAATTTTTTTTAGAAAAATCATACCATGTCAAATAATAAAAATATGGATTATTATAAATAAAAATGGCAATAGGATTTCTATAATAATCAAGTAAAACTATTAATTTTTTTTTTAAATGTCGCCATCTCTTTCTTATTTGTAGTATCAATAATTATTATTATTATTATTATTCGAAATTTTAAAATATTTTCTAATTTAATAAATGTCTCTTTGTCATCTTAGTTCCGAATTCAATTAATTAATCGGGATTAAAGAAGCTAATGGTTTGTCGGTTTGTGATGTCAGTACATTTAATGGTTGGGAACATAGGAATACTAAAATGAATTTAATTAGGAGATTAAGTAAGATCAACTTAAAGAAATGGCTAAACACAGTAGTCGGTGACATTTCCATTACTCCACACTTAAATACTATTTCATGTGGTTTCAAAAAAAAAAATACTATTTCATGTTATATCATCACTATTCATTACCTAAGTCTTGACTAGGAGAGTTAAAGAAGAGTTATTATTAAGTTTTTTAATAACAAATTTGTCAAAATTAAAGTAGGTTTGTGGATTAGATTTGTTTTGGAGATTTAACTAGTACAATTGGCTTGAACTTGTCAATTACGAGAAATTTAAACTTGTTTACCTAGTTCTTTGTAACATATTTTTTGTCGGTTAGGTTATAAAGTGATCTTACTCAAAGTCCACATTCAGATAGCGTTGTAAGTTTCCTCATAAATCAATGATTAAATCTATTTTGCTCAAAACTTAGTGTTTGAAAACTATCTCCCATGTTATCTTAAATACTTCCATATTGCTCAAAATTATTATTATCTAGAGTTAATTCCAACAATGATCTTCCGACTATTTCAATTTTTCAAAATTGGTCATCGTCTTTTAATTTGGACGAAAAAGAAACTTGACAATCAAATTTGTTCCAGCAATAGTCCTTCCGTCATCAGTTTGTTTGGTGTTAGGTTAGGGGCTAAAATGGTCATTTCATTAGCTAGCTAGCCTTCATCTTGCTCATGTTCCTCAGTATATGCATTAGACGCAGAGGAGAATAGCGAAAAGCAATTGTCTCCAAACATAAAAATCATCAAGCGAATGGAAAGTACTGAAATAGTTCTCATATCTCGAACTTAATTTAATTCCAAATTAAGCGAAATTGCATAAAACTAGCACTAGAGTGCGCACTTAAAGTTCAACAAAGAGATCAAAGCATGAATTAGCATACAAAAAGCAGAAATGAAATCATAGCACCACCAAAAGTACAAAATGTTAGCAGATTAGAAGAAGATTGAAGTGCAAAACCAGTAATACTCAGCAGATTCAGAACCTGTGACCGATCGTCCAAATTTGCATCTCCTTTGTAAGTGTAACATTTGTACACGGTTTTGAACCTCCTATTTGTTGGCTTAATTAATGTCAAAACCTTAGTTTAAGTTTAATAGGTTGTTAATTAAGTCAACTGTATCAGCACAGGATCAGTCCTCTGTCTACTTTGGATCTGCCTACTGTCTGCTCTGGATCAGCGCCAGTAATTGTTTAATTCAAATTAAACCAAGTCACCTTGATCCATGATTTATGGGGTTGATGTACACTATTGGTCAGAGCTTAAATTGAGGAAATAACAGTAGCTGAAGTTGAGGTTTAATTGGTTGGTTCATTAGCTATATAAAGAGCTCCAGAACTTGGGAATTACGACACACTTTACTACTTTGATATTCCAGAGATTGCGTGAGAACTATATGCAGGTTTCTTCTATTCTTTTAAGTGTTATTATCAGCTTGGAAGTGTATTGAATGGTTCGGCCGTGTTGGTGAACCTTGATGCAACGCACGGTGTCAGCTTTAAGATGATGAAAGCTTAGCTAGGAGTGTCTTTTTGTAACCATTAGATTAGTATGGTTGTTGTGTGACTCCTTGTAACCCTTTGTGATCATCTAGTGGATTGGGCTGACGTGAAGTGCCCCGCAGACGTAGGAGTGGAGCTCCGAACTGCGTAAACAATTCCGGTGTCTGGTTCCTTTTACTTTACTTTATTGCTTTCTGTTTATTTGTCTGTGTTTAATTTATTAATTCTTTCAGATATATAATGCGTATTAAAATTAAGTAGGAACCTTAGGCTTTTATTATACATTCAAGATCCACAATGCTATTTCAATTGGTATCAGAGCCCGGGGACTTAAGTTATTAGTCTAACAGATCTGGCTGCAAAATTGTGTTTCTTGAACTTACAATTTCACCGTGCTTTATGTTTTATCTATACGCTATAGTGCTTATCTCACTGTGTGTTGAGTACTCCAGAATGGACAAGCACAGACCTCCTCCAGAACTGACCGGGGACAATTATGCTTACTGGAAGGCCCGCACCAGAATGCACCTTAGGGCTCAAGGTGTATGGAAATTCGTGCTGTCCGGATGGGATCACCCTACCAAAGACGGTGAAAAAGAAGGAGATCCAAAAGTGATAAAACCTGAAGTTGAATGGACCAGAAGCAACTACAGCATGCTATAACGCTAAAGCTCTTGATATTATTTTTTCTTTAATTCATGAAAGTCAATTCAATTTAATTAACAGGTTGTGACACCGCAAAAGAAGCTTGGGAGATCCTAGAAACAACTTATGAAGGTACCACTTCTGTCAAACAATCCAAACTCCAGCTGGTTAAAAGTGATTTTGAAAACTTGCGAATGAATGAAGATGAAAACATTGTAAGTTTCACTGAAAGAGTTCAAGAGATAGCTAATCGTGCAGTCACTCTGAGTGAACCATTTTCACAACAGAAGTTAATCAAAAAGGTTCTACGTTCCCTCCCGCCTCGGTTCAGAATGAAGGTAACTGCTATACAAGAACACCCCGGGTAGGAAAATCAAAACCTGGCTCAGCTAATGGGTAATCTCAAAACCTATGAAATGGAAATATTGACTGACCATTCTAGAAAACAAAAGAATGTTGCCTTTACAGCTGACGAACAGGGCATTGTATCAGATCCATACTAAATCGATGATGATGATTTAGTAGTTTTGTTAACCAAACATTTCAATAAAATCTTGAAACAGGTTAAACAAAAGAATAGCTTCCATGGCAACAAATCCCAAAACTTCAAAGGATCAAATACATCAAAACTTAATTCAACGTCGAATGGATCAAATTACAAATCGGCTGCATCTCGTACAACACAATCGTCTGCATCGCGTACAACTCAACCTAGAGAAAGAATAGGTGGCAAAGGCATTCGGTGCTACGAGTGTGAAGGTTATGGACATGTTCAGGCTGAATGTGCCACCTACTTACGAAGAAAAAAATATCAATGGCAGCACTAACATAGAGTGACGATGAAGCTGACCAGAAGCTGAAGCTGATACAGAAGAAATTTCTGGCAACTTGGTTGCGTTCACGGCCAGGATTGCAACTGATCCAGAAGTTGAAGATGAAGATTTAGCTGATTCGGAAGGCTGTGACTACAATTCAGCAGAAGATCTTGAAACTTCTGCTTTTTCTTATGAAACAGAGTATAAGAAGTTGTATCCCAAATGGGAATGTTTACTTAAAGCTAATCGTTTCTTGTGTAGTCAGGTAGGGATATTAGAAAAGGCCAGCAAAGTGTACAAAAATCAAATATGTGAAAGATATCTACTATTCAAAGCTGCTTCTGAATAAGAAGCCAAGCTAAAACAAGATGTGGTCAATGCTTCTGAACAAGAAGCCAGGCTAAAACAGGATGTGGTCAAGCTTACACAGGAACTGACTACTCTCAAAAAACAAATCCAGATGATGGATACCACATCAACACTAGATGAAATTTTGGTCACAGGTCGACAATCAACCACAAAGTTTGGTCTTGGCTTCACCGGAAACAAAAACAATGGGCAAACTATTTTTGTCAAAGCAACTAGACCAGATCCAGAAGATACTCCAGAAACTAGTACAGCTAGACAAATGAGTTCAGCAAGGCACCGTCACAACTTGGTAATGAAGTATAAACGTACATCTAAGCCTTATAATCCTATTTGTCATTATTGCAGGATTCGAGGACACACCAGACCGGAGTGTTACTACTTCTACAAAAATCAGAGGATTGAAAAGTACAAACAGAAATCCATCACTCCATTCACCAAACAGGTCTGGGTAAGGAAGTCTGATTACATCTGTCATGTGTCTCTCCTAACAAAATCTTCAGGTAGAGAAGAAATGTGGTATTTTGATAGTGGGTGTTCTTGCCATATGACGAGAAATATCAACTTCCTGAACGACATTAAAGAAAGCAAAGGTGAAGTAACGTTTGGCGATGGTGTTAAGGGAAAAATCACTGGAGTTGGTACGCTAAATGTTGCAGGATTACCTAAATTCAAAAGGGTGCTACTTGTCAACGGGTTACGTGCAAACCTCATCAGCATAAGCCAACTTTACGACCAAAATTGGAATGTTAACTTCACAAAAGATAGCTGCAACGTCCTAGACAGTAAAAAACAATGCATCATGGAAGGTAAGTGTTCTACTGACAATTGTTATATCCTAACTAGTGATGTTATGTGATGCAGCTCCAGTGTGAATGAAGCTGAACTATGGCATCAAAAGTTGGCATCAAAACTCAAGCGGTGATTGAACTACCGAATCTAAAATCTGACTTAGAAGGTATCTGCGATGCATGTCAAGCTGGAAAACAGACGAGAACATCTCATCCAACTATAAAAGAAATCAACACAAAACATTGTCTGGAGCTGATCCACATGGATCTCATGAGACCTACACAAACTGAAAGCATTGGAGGTAACAGGTATATCCTGGTTTGTGTTGATGACTACTCACGATTCTCTTGGGTAACTTTTCTCAGGGAAAAATCTGAAACCTTCGAAGCATTGAAAGCTCTAGCTCTCAAACTTCAGAAAACAAAAAATGAACCAATCGTCAGAATCCGGAGTGATCACGGATGTGAATTCGACAACAGTTTATTCGATGATTTCTGTAACAAGTATGGTATCACCCATGAATACTCAACACCGAAAACACCTCAACAAAATGGAGTGGTGGAACGCAAAAATCGAACAATTCAAGAGATGGGTAGAGTACTACTGAATGTAAAATCCATACCAAGGAAATTTTGGGTCGAAGCAGTCCATACCTCGTGCCACACCATCAATAGAGTCTATCTTCATCCTGGCACAAACAAAACTCCGTATGAAATTTGGAAATGTAAGAAGCCTAATCTCAAATACTTCCATATATTTGGTTCACGGTGTTTCATTTTGAAGGATAGAACTCCCACGGCAAAGTTTGAACCAAAAAGCAACGAGAGTATATTCTTAGGTTATTCATACAATAGCTGTGCTTATCGAGTTTATAACAAAGTCACAAAAGTCATTATGGAATCTGCAAATGTCGTGGTGGATGATCAACAAGAAGATATCTTTGAAATACCTCGATCTCAACTGGACTACTCCACAGATAATCCAGAATCTCCTGAACTTACTCCAGCAACTCCCACAGATAAATGAGATAATACATCATCTACAAGTAATTCAGAATCTCCACTCGGTACTCCAGACTCCTTACCAAGTGGGCCAGAATCTCCAGAAGCAGCGTCAGAACCCTCTACACCTAACACAGGTGCAATCCAGGTCTATAATCCAGAAACAACTCCAGGATCTGCTCTAGACGCTCCAACACATATACAAAGAAATCATCAAGTACAGAACATCATTGGAGATCCAAGCTCTAGAGTTAGAACTCGAGGGAGAAAACATGATTATCTTGAGCTTGCAGGGTACGCATGCTACACATCAAAAATCTAACCAACGAATGTAAAGGAAGCATTACAGGACGAACACTGGATCAAGGCTATGCAGGAAGAACTCGGCTAATTTGAAAGAAATAAGGTATGGAATCTTGTCCCTAAACCTCATGGTGTTAATGTTGTAGGTACAAAATGGATATTCCGAAACAAGACAGACTCAGCAGGTAACATTGCTCGAAACAAAGCTAGGTTGGTAACACAGGGATACTCTCAAATCGAAGGCATCGGCTACGATGAAACGTTTGCTCCAGTAGCCCGCCTAGAATCTATACGTCTCCTACTATCAGTTGCCTGTGCACTCCAAATCAAGCTATATCATATGAACGTCAAAACGCCATTCCTAAACGGATATCTGAATGAAGATATTTACGTAGCTCAACCCAAAGGATTTGAAGATCCAACTCATCCGGACTATGTATACAAGCTCGACAAAGCTTTGTACGGATTTAAACATGCCTCAAGGGCATGGTATGAAAGGCTTACGCAATACCTACTTCAGCATGACTACAAAAGAGGGGGAGTAGACAAAACGTTGTTTATCAAAAGGTCAGGTAATCATATTACAATTGCTCAGGTTTATGTAGATGATATTGTCTTTGGATCTACCAAGACAGATGCAACAGATGAATTGGTGAAAGTAATGCAAAAGGAGTTTGAAATGAGCATGATCGGGGAACTCACCTATTTCCTAGGGTTACAGGTAAAACAAACAGGTGAGGGTATATTTATATCTCAAGAGAAATATGCTAAAAATTTACTAACCAAATTTGGTCTAAAAACAGTGAAGGATGCCAGAACTCCAATATCAACTTCCACGAAACTGTTTAAGGACGAAAAAGGCAAGTTAGTGGACTTTACGTTATACCGAAGCATGATTGGTAGTATGCTCTACCTTACGGCAAGTAGGCCAGATATTATGCTCAGTGTCGGCATGTGCGCCAGATATCAAGCAGATCTAAAGGAATCGCATCTCAAGGCTGTGAAACGTATTATTAAATACGTAAAAGGTACTTTAAACTATGGTATATGGTTTTCAAATGAAACTAACCTAAATCTTGCAAGATTCAGTGATGCTGACTGGGCAGAAATGCTGATGATCGAAAAAGTACCTCAGGTGGTTGTTTTTTCATTGGTAAAAACTTAGTCTCCTAACTAAGTAAAAAGCAGAATTCCATATCTCTTAGTACATCTGAAGCAGAATACATAGCTGCTGGAAGTTGCTGCACTCAACTCTTATTGATGCGCTAGATGCTTACTGACTATGGTCTAGATCAAGATGTTATGACAATTTACTGCGACAACACCAGTGCAATCAACATAAGCAAAAACCATGTTCAACATTCCCGAACGAAGCACATTGACATCCGACATCATTTCATCCAGGAGTTAGTCAAGGACAAGGAAATAGAACTGGACTACATATCTACGGAGAAAAACCTCGCAGATCTATTCACTAAACCACTAGATCAATTGCATTTTGAGACCTTGCGCGCAGTTCTGGGAGTCTACAATCTAACAAATTAGTCTTTGATTCGCCAGAAATAAACACCAGGTATGCACAAATAAAAATCAGTGTGTTAATTTACTAATAAATCTACCACTGTCTTAGGTCCAGTCGTGCTCCAGAATCCGGTCCTGATTCAAATACAATACTTCGAATTTCCGAAATTCAAATCTTTGACAAAGTCCACAGATTACTAATTTGAGCCTTTTATTTTATCAGTCAACTACAAGACTCCAAAAAGAATTAGTTGTGTGATCTTTATCGTTTAAGCCATTAAAAGCCTAGTCACATCAAATCACCTCACCAATCACCTTTTGTCCTCTCACCTACCTCCACTCACACACGTCTTTCTCACCCTCTCCATCGTACCTCTCTCTCTCTCCGTCGAGAAACCTTGGAAGATCAACAATGGCATCAATTCCTCCACCTCCACCTCCTTCCTACAACCCATTCATCTTCTACGTGACCACCAACGAAAGAGACGATCTTCTTTGCCAGGTTCTCAAAGGTTCCGCCCCGCTCATCTCACAAGATGAAGAACGGGTTTTAGCCACCGTCAAAGTCAACTCGTGGCTTCTCGACAACCTCACCGAGAAGGAATCAAGGCAGCTCCTCACGATGGCTACCTACGTCACCGCCGAACCTCTGCCAGTATCAGACGAGGATCTCGAAGACGAGGCCCGCATCTTTGCGAAATTGAAGTTGCAAGGATTCTTAAAGACTCAAAGGTGTTCAATCTGCCCTTCCCACCAGTAACTTGTGTACCCTCTACACTAGAAGGCACCACCCCGATGCCTATTCCTAAGGAGTCTGTATTTTTTGTCAATTTGCCATCACATCTTTTGAAATCGCATGTTGCAAAATTAGGATAGAATAATGCCCCTTTACGTGTTCCCCCCATGTGTTTTTCTGATATTATGAGCATTAGCCCTTTGTCTCTTATCAAATATACTGGAAAACTTCCTGGATCATTTGAGCCGAAAAAGGAAGCCGAAAAATCTGCTCCTGTCTCACTGCCTGGATCTAGTCCAGAAGCCCCAGCACCTACTCCAGTGTCTACTCTAGAGCCATCTGATATCTCTGTAATCAATATTACTGCTCAAGTGGCTAATCTCTCCACTTCTGTCCAAGATGCTATCATCTCTGATTTAGTGGCTGGCTTGTCTACTCCTCCCAAGGATTCTGTTCCAGTGGTTCAAGTGCCGTTTGAAAAACCTTCAAGAAAGGGCAAGGGAAAGATGTTTGAGCCGAAGTCTTTCCCGACCAAGCGAAAAGTCCTTGATGATCTTGATGATGTGGTGATCTTGTCTGAATCCAGATCACGCAAAAGGTATTCTTCTATGGCGCCTCTGTTCGTATGACCCAATCCAGAACTGCAGGTGTTACTCCAGTGGCCCAACTCCTGCTCCTGCTCCAGCGAGTAAGCCCAAGAAGTCCCTTGTTTCCACTCCTGCTCCTGCTCCAGCCTCTTCATCCAGAATCCCGAAGTCTAAACCCTTCAAGCCGATCTTAAGGTGTCCCTCCCTGCTTGAGTATTGGGACACGGATGTTAAGCGTGACCTAATTGTTGAACGACTCATTGACATTGAGCATTATGTGAAGAAGTGCAACGTAATTTCCCTACTTCGTGATCAGAATCTGCTACACGCACACTTTAGAATGTTGGAACTTACTCCGAGTGGCTCACTCTAGAAATCTACACTAATCTAACTCCTGACACTACTGTGGAGTTTTCTCCTCACTTCCATAAGATTTTTGTGCGCAATGCTTGGTATGATTTTAGCCCCTCTATTATAAACTCTTATCTCAACAGGTCTGATCTTGAGGAGCCCTTCGAGCCTGCTATGGATTTCTTGGCATCTACTCTGACTCATGCTCAGCTCACGGAATGGCCGCATGGTGATATTCAATCCAATATGCTGACCATGGTTTACTCAGTTTTCTTTCGATTCGCCTCTCACAACTGGCTGCCGAATGCCTCTCGACACGTGGTTACTCCTAAAATAGCGGATCTTCTCTATAAAATTCGAAATCGGATGTTTGTTGATTTGGGGAATGTTATCTTTGAGCATGTTATGTCTTTCACTCAGCCAAAGGACTCCAAGGTGCATCTGCCGTATCCCTGCCTGTTGCTTGGTATTCTAAAATCTCAAGGCTTTAAGCCTTATCCTAATGAACCTATCAAGACTGCGACTGCAAAATTCACTACGGATTCAAGACTCTATTCAGGCACTCATTATGATGATCGTGTTTTTTGTTTGAGGCTCTTGTCCCTGATCCAGTGCCTCCTCCAGAAGCCACTTCTGGTTCATCAACAGCGCCACTTGCCACTGATCTAGCTGATGCTCCTACTCTACTCCAATTATGGCGCCAGGCAGCTTTTTACCAATCCAGCCTTGACGGTCTGAAAGCCGTTGTTACAGCTCTCCAGGATGTTATCTCCAGCACTGAACCGAGTCTGATGGCAACACTACGTCAGATCACACATTTGGAAGAGCGTATTTCTTCTCAAGATGCGAAGGAAGAAGACCCCACACAGGGTGATGAGGGCACTCCGTCAGGCTCCCCGGTCCACTAGATTGATGATCACTTTGGCAATTTTTGTGTCAAAAAGGGGGAGAATAAAGTTATGGGGAGTAGCTCTTTTTGGTGATATGGCTGCTTATTTGGTTAGCTCATTATGTTCTGGTTGACTTGAATTGTTTTTTTTTGGAAATAACTGTTTATGTTATGTTAGTTCTTTGATGGTTCATGATGCTTATATTTGATGGTTGCTTTATTTGGCTTTAAGTGACTTATGTGTTTTTATGTGTCTCTATGGCTATATGACTTCTTGTGTGAAAATATGATATGTGCTATGTGATGTTATGTGTTGTCAACCAGTCCATTATGAGTTAAGATTTTGGGTTGTGGTTATGAGAAAAAGCTTATGCAGTGGTTTACTGGTTTTCATCTGGATGTCTCTTTAACAGGTTGGTGGTTGGTTAAAGTTTGGGCTGATACAGTTTATATAGAAAGGTTGTTATTGTGAACAAATATACTTGGTGGCATTTTAATAAAGCTTGTTATCTTTGTATGCCCCAATATTATATTTGTATAGGTTTTTGACAAATAATTGCCAAAGGGGGAGATTGTAAGTGTAACATTTGTACACGTTTTTGGACCTCCAATTTGTTGGCTTAATTAATGTCAAAAACCTTAGTTTAAGTTTAATAGGTTGTTAATTAAGTCAACTGTATCAGCACAGGATCAGTCCTCTGTCTACTCTGGATCTGCCTACTGTCTGCTCTGGATCAGCGCCAGTAATTGTTTAATTCAAATTAAACCAAGTCACCTTGATCCACGATTTATGGGATTGATCTACACTATTGGTCAGAGCTTAAATTGAGGAAATAACAGCAGTTGAAGTTGAGGTTTAATTAGTTGGTTCATTAGCTATATAAAGAGCTCCAGAACTTGGGAATTACGACACACTTTACTACTTTGATATTCCAGAGATTGCGTGAGAACTATATGTAGGTTTTTTCTATTCTTTTAAGTGTTATTATCAACTTGGAAGTATATTGAATGGTTCGGCCGTGTTGGTGAACCTTGATGCAACGCACGGTGTCAGCTTGAAGATGATGAAGGCTTAGCTAGGAGTGTCTTTTTGTAACCATTAGATTAGTATGGTTGTTGTGTGATTCCTGTTAGGAACATAATGTAATAAGTTTTGATGATACCAAATGTAAATCAGAATCCCCTAAGTCTCGAAGGATAGGAATCTATGTAAGTTCGACAAGTAAACTATGAGCGAAAATATAACCGGGTAACTTTGAGCTCAACTCGGAAAATATTTAAGCTTAAGGTAAACTTGATTGAACACCTTAGATGTTTTCGTGTTGTAAGTCTATAGTCAGATTAGAAGAAGGCACGAGACAACACTGGAGGAATAAGGGTCTGT
>CM008334.1:35883898-35898270 GCA_002525835.2 Ipomoea batatas | reverse complement strand
TGCAAGAAGGCTCTAAAATGGATTAAGTCACGGGGTGTGATGGAGGTCTCTGTCCGTTCCGATTGTCTTAATTTGATTCAAGTGTTGGTTGGAAATGCAGTAGTTAGATCTTATTTAGGATCAATTATTTACGATTGTAGAGCTATTAGTGGTTTGCTTTCATCTTGTGTTTTTCAGTATGTTCCGAGGTCAGCGAATCGAGCCGCCCATGCTTTGGCTAAAGCGGTTGGTTCTCATGCTGGTCGTATGTATTGGGAGGGTGTTCCACCACCTTTTCTTCTTGATTTGATTTAATATACCCGTTTGGTTGGTTTTCAAAAAAAAAAAAAATAAACTACTTTAAGACCCTTGAGGTTGCTAATTCTAGATAAACTCATCCACATATAATTGTCTATACACGAAAACAAGTTTCTTAAAAAATAAATCATTATTCAAAACACTTTGCCCTTGACTCTCATTTATCGTCATTCCATAAGATAACATTAGTGTGAATTGTTTCCTTTAGAACTTGAATTACAGTGTAGGATCTGACGGTGTCAATGACAATCTAGGAACCAACACCCCTGTACCCATGTTATTACCCGACATTATTTTATCTTCAAGAACATTATTTACTAATATAGTAATAACCAATCTCGTGCCATTGCACAACCCAAGCAAGTAATCAATGTTTCACAACATTAGGCATCCTTTGGGTGTTGTATTCTCCTTGGCTAGAATTATTTGCCAATCCACTTTCTTGCTTCCATCCTTGGTTACCATTGTCGCCATACTTGTAGTTTTGACCTTGGGCCTTTGTTGGTAACCTATAACATCCACTTGCTCATAACTCTCATTGATAGAAGATTTGCACTCCATAGTTCCATGGGAATCTCCGCAAATGTCATAATAGAAAGCCAAACCCATGCAAGGTTGGGGTTGCTTCCCCATCTTTTCAACCATAACATGTAGCCTCTTAATCACATGACTCATAGCATCCACTTTGGCATCATTCACTGTTCTATCTGAAACCTCATACATCTCGGCCTTATGATCACGTTTGTTATACCAAAAGGAAGTGTTAGCCGAGATCCACTCAATAAGTGTTTCGGCTTCGTCTAGTGGTAAAGACACGAATGAACCCATAGAAGATGAATCAACCAACATCTTACTATCATCATTCAAACCTCCATAAAATGAGCTAATCACATCCTATAAACATAGAAAATCCAAAGGGCATTACCTTTTTAAGCTCTTGAACCGCCTCCAAGCCTCTCCTAACGACTTCATGGATCCTTGCTTGAAGTCTTGCACTTGTTTCCAGATCTTCAATGTCTTGGTCAATGGGAAAAACTCGTTCATAAACTCCTTGTGGAGTTGATTCCACGAATGGAAATGATTATTGTTCTAGGAGTCTAGCCATCTTGTCGCATCTCCAATGATCGAAAATGGAAACAATTTCAACTAGACCACTTCATCCGAGACACCATTTTGTCGTTGCATACCACACGATCAGATGAATCGCTTGATATGTTTGTGAGGATCCGACGACGACGAACCACTAAAAGGTGAGTTGTGGACCAAAGTGATGATCGTTGGACGGATTTCAAACTTATTTTCCTCAATCGGGGAAATGAATATTGAATTGTGCATGGAGAAGTCTAGTGTAATATATTCCACAATTGTTCTTCTCCTATTGTCTCCTTGAGCATCATAATATTCCTCCCGCCTTGGTTGGGGTGGCCCTTGTTGGTTAGTATGTTGGCCTTCCTCCTCAAAGTTCATGGGCCTAAGAGGGATGGGTTGTTCCTCATATGCATCCTCATAGCCTTCTTGAGGATGTGACCAGTGGTGGTTGTCTTGAAACGGATCTCCCCTGTCCTTCACCTTGACTGTTGGCACTAGTTGAAGCCATATCTTCTAATTGCGTTGAGTTGGTGGGAACTGATGTGCTTATTTGTCTATATTTTTTCCTCATTTACTAAGCCATTTTTCTTATTGATCATTCCAAATTTAATGAGATTAGGATAAATTGTGTTATTTTGCAAGGAGTTTGGATTTGGAAGCAAAGATTAATATTTTCATGCATTTTGGAGGGAACTAGAGTCAAAAGGAACATTTTGGATGCATTTCGAGTCCATGGGAGTCAAGGAGAAGCTAAGATGATGGATAAAACATTTCCAAGAGATCCTAAGAGTGGTACTTTCAATGTTTTTTATCATATGGACAAACCAAGGCAAAAGTTGAACAAGTGCCAAAAAGTTGAACTTCTCGCATAGATCGGTCACTGTTCGGTATTTGGACGATATCTCAGCCTAGAAATATCCAAATTGAGTGATTATTGTGCCATTGGAAAGAAGACTTCGAGGGCTACAACTATTATGAAGACATTAAAGCTTAAAAAGGAAGCCAAAGGGGTCAAAATCGTCAAAACTTACATATTTCGTCCAAATCTGACACTGTTTGGTATTTTGACCATATCTCAGCCTAGGAATTCTCAAATGAGGTTATTCTTGCGTTATTGGAAAGCCAACCTGAATGGGTAAAACTTTGTTGAAGACTACAAAGGATAATAAAATGATTTTGGGGGTGAAAAATAGCCTACAAGTCAAAGTAGTTGCACAGAATTCTGCTTATACAGTGAGAAATGCAATTTCTAGAGAGTTGGCACATGGCCCGTGTAGGTGGTCGTGTGACACCTGCACTGTTGACCTTATCATTCTCCCACATTCTCCTCGAATGAATAAACTGGATCATTCGACCTTCTTATACATCAAGGGGTTGGCCCTTCTATGATTCGGCCATTATACCTCTTGGTCTTCTTAAGCTTTGCCATGTCTTCGGCCTTCGGGTCTTCACGTCTTCGCCCTTGAGACTGACTCGTGCTTGGTCATAAACCAAGCACCACAAGTCCTACTAAATACATTATGTTCTCGGCCTTAAAAAACATACAGCTAAGTAAAGAAAATTGGGGGTTTCCTCTGGTGCTTTGGTATCATCAAAATTTCAAAGACTCGGGGTTCCTAACAGGTTGAACCCTAGACACTCCTCTTCACTTCCTTTCATATTTTTAGGTTATATTAGGCTTAGATTTATGTTCTTTAACACTTTTGAAGCTTGTAATCTTGGATTTGAAGCTTGGATTTCAAGATCCTACCACCCATTTAAATAGAGAACATTTCTTTCCTTTATCTCTTTTCTTTTGCAAGATTTGTGTTTATTACTTGTGCTTTAATTTTGTGTTCTTTATGTTATTTAATCATGAGTAGTTAGTTTATGGGCATGAGTTAGGGTTGATTATCTATTTTGATGCTTAAGTTGTGATTATTGTAAAAAGGGGAAGAACCCTAGCCAAGAGTTCATGTGTTTAGGAGGGTACGGTATTGTGTTTGAATCTTGCTTATATTTGATGTACACATTCATTGGCATGTATTTGCAGGATTGCTTGCCTCAATGAGAGTTGGTGATGAATTCGTGCCACCCCATAAACCCAATTTCTTCCCATGAAAATAGGGGAAATTGGGGACTTTAAAATGCTTATGTGTTTTAAGAGCTAGGGTTGATATACCTTGAAAGTGGGGCAATCCTTACTCTAATCCTTGTTTATTTGCTTAAAATTGTGACTTTAGACTAGGATTCCTACGTGCATTCCTGTTTGATTTCTTGATTATTTGTTCTCCATAACCTCGTAGGTTGTTGAAGCATCTAAATGGTAATGCCCCCTAACTTGAGTCCTATTTCTTTATTTTGCATTTATCTATTGTTTATATGTGTTTGTTTTACCTTGTAGTCGTTCACTTAGTTTATTGTTGATCTCCTTATGCTAGTGCCTAATTTTGTGATTGCATATTGCGTGCCATAATCCCCAATCCTCAGCGGAACGACATTTCACACCCGTACACTCACCATCACTCATTTTTGTGTACATAAAAAATTGGCGTCGTTGCCGGGGATTGGTAATTTGGTGGTTCTATGTGATTGCTTAATTATTTTTCTAGTATTAGAGTTTAGGGAAACTTAGGAGACTAAGCTTTTTCTTTCTTTTTGTTTGTTTTTATTGTTGAAAGAGCTAATTATCTTACCTTGATTGAGTTTTGATTGAAGGATCTTTACTTCGTGCATTCACTCTTAATTGAAGATGGAAGAGCATTCACCACTCAATCAAGAACTTTCACCATGGATGGTATGCATTCCAAGGAGGATATTATGATTGTCAATCTTATGTGAGCAACCAATATGATGGATATGGAAATCCTTGCACAACTCAAGCCCCACATCCTAACCATTAGTATGATTCATATTCCCAATATTTTTATCCACTACAATTGCAGTCCCAAAACTCATTCTCTCAATACACTCCAAACTACCAAAATCCTTACCCACCACAACCTTACCAAGACTCATTTTGTTTTTCCCAACCTTCACACCAAAATTCCTCCCACAATATTCACAAGATCTCAATCCACCACAATATCCTTACCCACCACAAAATTACTCTTCTAATTCATATCTTTCACCCCCGCATTACTCACCATACCCCCAAGGCACTCAACCCTCATATGATCACTGCAACCACTCACCAAGTATGGGGAGCTATGGGATAGATGAGGAGACTTTGGCGTTGGCTAGGCGTTGGGGAGTCAATATTGTACCCAATGATGAGGATGAAAGTTCTCCCATGGAACCACAAACAAGACAACCTATTAATGAGGATATGAGGTCCATGATAAATAACATGATTATTCAAATGAACATGTTACAAGTTCAATTTGATAATTTTAAAGCTCAAAGAAAAGGCATGACAACTCAAGAACCCATTCAAAGTTCATTTCTTTATGAAGAGGTTATACATGAGTTGTTCACGCCAAGTGAAGATAGCGATTAAGAGGAGAGTGAGGACGAAGATGATGATGATGAGAAAGTGGATGAGGAAATTGAAATGGAAACTTTGAATTGGAAGAAAGTGTAGAGTTGCAAGCGAACGGTGATAAGGAGAAACTAAAAGATGGTCAAATTGAAGAAGTGCAAGAAAATGATGGTGTTGAGGAAGAAACAAAAGATGAGAGTGTTGAGGAAGAAAGGGAAGAGAAAATGGAAATTGGTAACAAGGATCACACTAAAATTTGTCCATTGAAAGAAAAGTCACTAGTACAAAAAACCATATAAGCTACACCCATATAAGTGTTTTCGCTACAAGGGTGTAGCCTATGGAGGTGACTGCAAAAGTTTGTGTTTTTCGGGTGCCGCAGAAAGGGGATTCGTTTTTTTTTTTAATTAATTACTTTCTGCGGCACCCGAGTTTGTGTTTTTCGGGTGCCGCAGAAAGGGGATTCGTTTTTTTTTAATTAATTACTTTCTGCGGCACCCGTAGGACGGGTGCCGCGGAAGGTGAATAACATTTTATATATATACATACATATATATTCATCCATACAATCAAAAAAATTACTGCCAATCTCAAAATTAATTTCTAGTAAGACATCAATAAATCAAGAAATTATATAGCATAATTTATCAAGAATTTACATAACAGTGCCAAACTCAATTGGAAGAATCACAGTGAAACAAAACAAAACAAAAAATTAAAAAAAAAATCCTAAGTTTCTCCATTCACTAAAACAAAACAAAAAACAAAAAAAAAAATACTAAGTTTCTCAATTCACTAAAAAAAAAAAAAAAAAAAGAAATTGAAGATCACATAGACATGCCAAAATCCTATAGATCTCCACACCACTGCTGATCCTCGCTTCGCCGCCGCACCGCCGCTGTTCCTCCTTCCTCCGCCGCACCACTGCTACTATTCCTCCATCAGATCCGTTGGGCCCTGTTGTACAGATCTGAAGGAGAAGAGTTGAAAACTAAAAAAAATAAATAAAATTTACCTCTCTGTAATGGAGCATTACAGATCTGTTGGTTGGCCGTTGTGTACTTTCAGATCTATTGGTTCTATTGCTTTCCATCCGGTTCAGATCCGTGTAGGCCGTAGGCCATAGTCCGCTCTCTCCACATATAGAAGATGAGAGAAGGAAATGATTTTTGCGAGAGTGAGAGAGATGGTGACGATGAGTTGTGAGAGGGAGAGATGTGAGAGCTGCCATTTTTGTTGAGATGAAGGAGTGGATTATCTGTTATCTCCACTGTCATTCCTGCCATTTTTGGAGAGAGAGAGATAGAGTAAGGTTAAGACTTGGGAGACTGAAGAGAGTAGCGTGAGAAACTATGCCTGAAGTTTTGGGAGAAGAAAAATATAATAAAAGATTTGGGAGAAGGAAATTATAATAAAAGATGCGTGAGAAACTATGCTGGATTATCCCCTTCCTTATTTTATTTATTTATTATTATTTTTTTTGCCCACAACCTCTACATTGTAATATGTGAATGCACACAAAGTATACACAAGGCTAATTATATATATTATTATACACTTAAAATTTATATCATTTTCCGTTCAAATTGTTTATATATTATATTATAAAAAAATTGGACGATTTTTATCTCGTTAATACTGCAATTAAGTTTTCTAAATATTTTTGTTACACATTAGTTATATAATGTACATTTGTACCTCAATTTAAAGAGATTTAAAACACACACACACACACACATATATATTCAAGAAAAAAAAATGTATATGCAACTTCTAGGTTTTAATATTTGCTTTTTCAAATACTCATGATTCTTTACAAGGTATACTTTCTTAAACATAATTTCATCCCAAAGAATCTAAGTCTCCACCACCGAGGTTCTAACGTATGACCACCCATTTGAAATTGTAACCGGGATGCTATCACACTACATTATATATAGTTGCCAAGTTTTGATAATATCCTACTAATTTCAAAACTAAAATATGCGTAAACTATTTTTTTTTTATCAATTCTTATTAATTAAAATGTAGCTAGCTATATGAAAACAATTGACTAGCTCTATAAATATATATATAAAAAATTTATATGTTTTCTACTAACTTGTAAATTAAAGTATATTAAAAAGTTTTAAATTTCTATCAAATAATAATAATAATAATAATAATAATAATAATTATAATTTATTGACTTTACGCTAAACCTCCACGTTGCAGGTGTAGCGGAAAGTATTTTTAAAAAAATTATTGACTTTCCGCTACACCTCCACGTGGCAGGTGTAGCGTAAAGTTGGCACGTTTTTTTATTTTGAGAATGCACTACACCTATAAACAAAGGTGTAGTGTATTTTTATGTATTTATTTGCGTTATTGTCACTACATTCATTTTTTCAACTATCCACTACACCTTTAATCAAGAGGTGTAGTGAAAAGTCATATTTATATGTGCAATTTTGTAGTAGTGAGTGTTGAAGGATAATGAAGTTGGTATAATGAAAGGCTTGAATGAGGAAATCCCATCAATGGACTTTGTGGAGAATTTTAGATGAGTTTGGGAACCGGGAGGAGTTAATAGTTTTGAGAGTATTGGCTCACATTGAACAATATTCATATCTAAGGACTCCCAATTTTTATTGGTGAATGACAAAGACCCAAGGTTCTCTTTGTTTATTTAAGATGGGAAACCTCAAGAAGAGGAAATGTGTGGAATCAAGAGAATAATCAAGCTAATGAGTATTATTAAGTGTAACACCCCAATTTTCCACTCTTATACTTTATTACAAATCAATAATCAGACGCTGCGGAAGCTTACATCTACTCAACAGAAAACTGGGTGCTACCGCCACACCTAGAGTGAATTCTATCACCTCTTTGACAAACTCCACTCTAAGTGCTAAGGCTAAACTTACAACACCAACATACTACAACAACATCATAGTAGACCTCAACCTGCACTTCTCTTCTATTCTAAGCTCATCGGCTACAAAGGTACTCACTAAACTGCATCTGATAAAAACAATACACATTGAAGTGTAGTTAGCGCGACAGCTAAGTAAGGATATCCACGGGTTATTCAAAACTAAATAAAGGTTTTGTAAAAAAAAATTGGTACATCAAAACCCTATCCTTACTCACAGTGTTGCAAAAATCGCGCCTAGGCGCTAGGCGGCTGGGGGCCGCGTCGAGGAAGGCCGGAATCGGCCTCCTCCGCAGCCAGCCGCCTAGCCGGCCTCCTAGGTGGCCTAGGCGGCGCCTAAACCGCCTAGCCGGCTGCCCCNTGACTATCTCCACCAGCCTTTGTATTCTTATTTTCTTTCCACCAATTTTACCACTACCCAATTTTTGCAGCAAGTGTGGTAGATTAGGGCATAGAGTTGCGGATTGCAGAAGGGGAAGAAGGATGGTGATGGTGGTGACGAGAAAGGATTGCAGAAAGGGGAAGAAGGATGGTGATGGTGGTGAGAGAAGGGAGAAGAAGGGGATGGACCGGCAGCGATGGCGGTGATGAGAAAGGTGAAGACTGAGGAAGGTGGAAGGGAGAGGCAGAGTGGAGACAGTTTGTTCACTAGAAGGGGAGGCAGAGTGGAGATGGAAAATGACTTCCCCTAAAAAAGAGGGGAAGTCATTTTCCGGAAAAGCATGTATATTTTTCATTGATCAGAGCTTCATTTTTCGTTGACTGCTTCATTTTCCTTCTTGCCAAACACTAGAAACTCAGAAAATGATTTCCGAAAATTATTTTTCGGGTTTCCAAACACACCCTTATGTTTTCAGGTGATTTTATAAATAATTTGAACTCATCAAGGTACGTAGATTATCCTATTATATTATGCCTAGCATATTTTTCCTGATTTTTTTTTCATGATTCTAATTCAATATTTTCATAAATTGTACTGTACAAAGTTATACTTTCTCAACTCAACCTAGCGAAGGAGTCAACAGTTGCCTGCACTGAGGCTCGAACCCACCCCCATCATCCATGTAGAAGTGTAAATCGGGACACCGGATGCCACTAGACCACAAGGTCTTTGGCATATATATATATATATATATATATATAAATCTGTTCAAATGTGGTCGCGGCTTTCCGTGCGGTACGGTTCACACCATTCAATGTTAAAAAATGCACCACTCAATAATATAAAATGCATCACAATGAAAATACACAAAACACACCACACACCCAAAATAATGCACCATAACTCCCCTACCCCTAATGGTGCATTTGCTAACACTATGTGGTGTATATTTGTATACCTAGTAGTGTGTTTATTGGTGATGAGTACCTAACGGTGCATATTTGTGTGGTGCATTTTCTAACACTGAGTGGTGTATATCTGATTATCTGTATACATAATGGTGAGACCGCACTGTTCACACGTTAAGACCTTTTCGGCCACAACCTTCAAAAGGTTAATTTCTTGATCCCGGAACAGAGTACTTTTCGGTTCCAACCTTTCATAAATTTATATTTCCCACTTTATTTTTTACCAAACTAAAATAATATTCATAACTCCACAACTCCAAATATTATTTTAGCTTTCATGGTAGTCCATCTGAAACATTAATCTCCATTACTATATAAATATCCAACAATCCTCCTCTATTTATATAGTAAAAATTAATACTGTACCATGATAAATCCAAAACTCATGCATAAATGAAAATGTCTTAAAGATTGAATTTTCACATAGTATTATACACGATACATCAATTCGGATTGCAGTGATGGACTTGAATCACGCAGTCTCTTTGAAGAAATGTAGGTATAACACACACAAGTTTTACAATCACAACAACTCAATAAACTTGACACTATTAAAGGCCCTGTGTCCGTATCCATTCATGAACATATCCAAGCCAAACCCTAAGCTCTTTGAAGCGGCCACACCTCATGTTCACATAGGCTAATCCTTCACATCATGCCCTGCAACAAGCATTTTCTCAAAGGATTAGTTAAGAGTAAATCTCATCCTTTACGCCCATGCAGACCAAGTACTGACTTTAGGGATTTATTTAGTACTTGCAGCCGATTAATGAAGTACTCATCAACATTGAACTCAAGACCTAACGTTATAACTTAGGCGTGAGTTGTGCTTTCCTTCACCTCTCGACTAGAGTTGGGTTTCTTCCATCCCTCAGATTATTTTGTACTTAACAACCCTGTACAATCCTTTAAACTAGGATTTATATTGTTGTTAATTACCGCACTAAATAATCATCAATACATAGTAAGGCCTTTCAATTAAAACTATGTATTTAATAATAGGTTATCACACCATATCATTTCCGACGTCTTTTGAACCATGTCCCTCGTCATAGCTTTGGTAAGCGGATCCGCTAAATTAAGTCGGGACCGTACACAGTTTAGCGCTACACAATTACATGAGATCTCCCGCACACAGCTATGTACCAAGCCGATGTGTCTTTGCTTGCCAATATAACATTGTTATATCCTTGGCCAGTGTATGTAGCTTTACTGTCACAGTGTACAAAATCAGGTCACATCGATTTCGGCTAAATCGAAATTTCCAAAAGAGTTAATAACCAAAATAGTCCCTCAACTATACTGTAATTACCAATTTGGTCCTCGACTACCATTCTTACCCAATGAAGTCCCCAACTATGCAATTTTTATCCAATTTAGTCCTATGTTAATTTGACTGTTTGTTGACTGTCAAAAGTGAGGATAAAATTGTAATTTTACAAGCTTTCTCCATCCTCTCCCTTCAACAGCCCCAACCCATACAGCAATAAGATCGACCGTCCAATCCACTTTCGACCATGGTTGGAAATCAAATCCTTGGGCTCCCCATACACTCTCGCTGCTTCGACATTGATCTTTATCCCAGGACCAGTGGAACATGGGAGCTCGTGTCCAGCTATATCATGCTGACGAACTACCCGAGTTGGATCTTTGCCGCTGCTTTAAGCTGAATGCTAAGGACCTAACACCCTCATGTAAAACCCTTGCTCTTTCATGGATCACTGTCCAGCGAAGGTACAATACTTATCACCTTAAAAGTTCATTATCCAAAAACTGATGAAAAAATCAAACTCTGAATGAACAAGACAACACTATAAAATCAAAACCAAACAACTTTGAACATAAACAAGATGAGAAACACTTACAAACCATTCATTAAAGATTCAAGGGTTACCTGGAGAGAGTAGAGGGGCTGATGACTATAATGTGCATTTGAAAGAGGAGGGAGACAATATTGTGCATGTCAGGTAGGGTTGGATAATATTGTATAAAGTACTGATCCCATTGCCGTTTTAAAATTAGGGTTGCATACAAGTCGGTACTGTCATCACCGTTTAATGAGTAATGAAGAGAGATAAAACGGTACTCCAATCACCGATTCTCTCTCCTCAATTTAATTCCCCCCACCTACGCAAAAGCCTTCCCTCTCTGCCTACCCAAAAGCCACAGAGGACACGGCATTCAACTCCTTTTCTTTTTCCCAAAACCCAATGTTGGTAGCAATGGTGTGTTTACGCAGTTCGCAAGCAGTGGTAGTCAATTCGCGTTCAATCGATACGCTACATCGTCTAGCGACGTTTATCATCATTCTTAATCACCAATGGTGTACGCCCCCCCACATACGAGTCTAGTTATTCCACGATTGGAATTTAACAATGAACCAGCATATCATCCCATTATAAATTTTCAAGCAGGGCAAGTCTCTGACCAATCTAAATAACTAGAAATTTAATTAAAATAATTATTTGTTACAAAAATAAAATAAAATAATTTTTTAAAAAACATTTGGGGTGCTTGAGTACTGTGCAGCAAAGTGACCCTTCGCTGCAAGTGCAGCGAAGGGTCACTTCGCCGAAGACCCATTGCAGCGCAAAGGCAGCGAATAATTCGCTGCCTTGTGCAGCGTACTGGCAGCGAATATGATTTTATTCGCTGCCTTGCAGATTTATGTTTTTTTTTTTTTTTTTTTTTTTATTATTATTATTATTATTGTTNGATACCAACTGAACAACAACCATAAGAAACAACCAACTATAACCGAGAACAACGGAATATGAACCGATAAACACGAGGACTCACAAGCCAATAAACCAAGGAAGAATCCCAACTCCAACCTCAAAACCCTCGAACCAACCATCATACCAAGTCAATCACATAGTCAGAAGTCATAAGTCAAGAGTCAGAACCCGGAAATCCGGTACACAGGGGTGATGAGCCCAATCACAGGGACCGAAGTCCAAAGTCAGAAGTCAATAGTCAATAGTAGCACAGTTAATCCAACCAACAACCTCCAAACGATACTAACAAATCCACCATCACAAACTCACTCTCCAACCTCAACCCAAAACAACCAAACAAAGTGTTCATCTCAACTATGAACACAAACCAACTCCCAGGTAATGAATTCAAGGAATTAATAAACCAAGAGTTGAGAATATGTAACAATTGGTTAACATGTCAAGAAATAAATTCCTCTCTAACGCCGTCTAGGGTTTTTCCTCTCTAGCACCGTCTAGGGTTTTTTCTGCGTTTTTGATCACCTTCAAGTTTCCCTCCGGTGTTGTTCTCCGGCCTTCTTCTGTTGCGGCTTCCTCATCATGGATGTCGTCCAGTTAACACAACGTTGTTCAGAGATAGAGTTGGATGAGGAGCAGACTGGTATCCAACCCTACGTTGGTCAGACTGATCCTGGGACTGATGCGGCACAGGCGCCATCATGGACGATCGTAGGGCGGTTCTTGACTGATAAGCACGTGAAGTTTGACATTATGCAGAATGTAATGGCGTTAGTATGGAGGCCTTTGCGTGGGGTGGAGGTAACTATGATTCAGGAAAATCTTTTCTTATTTGTTTTCTATCTGGAATCGGATGCGACGCGAGTTTTGGAGGAGGGGCCGTGGTCTTTTGAGAATTGTTCGTTTGTTTGTAGTCTGGTAGAATCGGGTGTGCCGCCCGTGGAAGTTCCGTTAACTTCTCTATCTATATGGGTTCAAGCGCATGATCTGCCGTTAGGATACACTACTGACCTGGTCCTAGAGAAGATTGGGAACTTTGTGGGACATTTCATTATGCTGGATTCGGTTAATCGGGGTGGTGGGGGTTTGCATGCTTTTTTCAGAGTGAGGGTGGCTATATACGTGGATAAACCCATCAAGTGAAGGATGAAGCTGGTTATGCGTGATGGTACGTGGGTCTGGGTTAATTTTAAGTATGAGAGGCTGCATATATTCTGTTTCTATTGTGGCTTGCTCGGCCACTCTGACAGGTTCTGTATAAAGGCTAGAGCGTCGCAGGTTCTACCGGCAGACTACCCTTACGGTGTATGGTTGAGGGCTGGTCCAGGTCGCTCTTCGACCAAGGTGGGAGCTAAATAGTTGATAAAAGGGGGGAAGGAGGCCCCTGTCGTGGTTGCTAGCTCTGGGCAGTACGGGGAGGAGTCAGTAGCGGCGGGTAATGTGACTGCTTTGGTGGCAAGTGAAGATAACCATGTTGTGATGGTTGAACCGAAAAGACGGAGGGAGGGAGGGGTTCGTAGTAGTTCTCGAGTGAGTGACACAATTATGGGTGAGGCTGCTCTTTTGTTTTCGGCGGAACCTGGGTCCCAGGTCCGCCCTACTCAATGAGTCTGTTGAGTTGGAACTGTCGCGGCTTGGGCAATCCGCGCACAGTTCGCGAAATTATGGGCCTCGTGTCCAGTAAGCAGCCTGAGGTAGTGTTTTTAATGGAGACGAAGGTAGGAAAGAAGCATGTGGAAAGATTGCGTGTTCGTTTGGGGTTTGATGGTGCTTTCTGTGTAGAGCCTGTGGGGTTGAGTGGGGGCCTTGCTATGCTGTGGAGGAATAGTAATGCGGTTTCCTTGCTGAGTTACTCGAGTAATCATGTTCACCTTGAAGTTGCTTTGCCGGGTACAGTTGGATGGCGGTTGACGGGGTTTTATGGATTTCTAGAACGGAGTAGAAGGAGGGAGTCTTGGGAGTTGTTGGTTGCTCTTAAGGGTAGGTCGGCTTTGCCGTGGGTGGTGATGGGAGATTTTAATGATCTTATGTCCCAGGCTGAGAAGCGGGGCCTGCATCCTCACCCTGAGAATTTGCTGCAGGGCTTTAGTGACACGCTAGCTGAGTGTGGGTTGTTACAGGTGAATACGGTGGGGTATCCTTTTACTTGGGAAAGGGGGAGGGGAACGAGGGAGTGGGTGGAGGAGAGGTTAGATAGGGTGGTGGCTGATGAGCAGTGGTGTGAGGTTCATGTGCACACTAGGGTTTTTAATGTTGGTACTGATTCTTCTGATCACTCTACGCTTTTGTTGGACCCATTACCACGTATGGGTACAACTCGAGCACGATCACAGTTCAGATTTGAGAATGCGTGGCTCTTGGATGATGGTTGTAGGGGGGTGGTTGAGGGAGCATGGGAGGGGTGTGCGGGTGAGAGCTTTCAGGAGAAGTTATATGGCTATGGAGTCCAGCTCCGTAGGTGGGGTGGTGATAAGCATCATAAGTATGGGAAACGCATTGGTGAGATAAGGAAGGAGTTGGAAGGGCT